>MVGU01001203.1:57500-178273 GCA_002005505.1 Botryococcus braunii
CCCTAGGCAGCTAATAATCAACCTGAGATTGATATATTTAGTATTAAGAGTGAAGCTTATCCTAACTAAATCCACATTCGCCCCGCCCTTTACCCCCTTCGGCACGTGCACGGATCCGCTCGCCAGCCCCACCCTACTTCCACTGGTCGCGGCTCGTGGACCTCCCAGTCCACGCAGACCGCTGACCAGGAGCTCTGTCCGGTGCAGGTGTGGGCCCTATTGACTTTTCGTCGTCTCTCGTAACCTCGACTCAGATTGTTTATGCTGCTGTGACTGGCGAGCGAGGACATGCTGGCATGGTCCGCAACACCAAACCTCCACATTGAATCAGCGCGCCTGCCTCTGTTTTTTCCTCAGTTTTGGGGTTTTTTACATTATACTTATTTCTGGGATTCTGTACGGGTACTGCGATGGGGTTTTGGGTGGTATATGGGGACCATCGGTGGTCCATTGGCAGATCCTGATTCGCACACTTACACACCACCCACAATCATTCATCCTTTCTGGTTTATAATGAGCAGCATCTGTTTAGCCGTCTTTTGAGGGTGCTTTTACTGGTTGTCCTCCTTGGTAGCACCTCTCACATAGCCACTAGTTGTTTTCAATCTGCTGCGCAACGCGTGGACTTGCTATGCATAATCACTTACAGCCATATCACTATGCACTGTTTATATGCCCCCAACACACCACAGCCCACTGTATGCATGTACACGGACCTTCTGGGGTATGGTGCTGGCCACATCTGCCAGCAGGGGTCCCACCCAAACTTTCAGTTACAGGTACGGGAACTAATGGTATGCACATTGGTCTGTCTGTGCTTTTCTTAAGGGCTTGGTTATGCTGGGTGGAGGCTACGGCACTTCGTGTATGTATGGGGGCCACGGGGACTAGTGGTGGTGCTTACATAATCTCATCTCCGCGTGTGCCGGGTCATGCACACTTTCACTTTTTCTAAGGATTGTGTACTGCTTGATAAAACCCTCAATCTTGTGCCCTTTCAAGTCCCAGCCCTGCACGTGTTGGTCTGGAGTGGGACTTAGAAGGAAATTTGCTATTTGACACGTTGTGGGCCCGCTTGAAGGCCAGTTTTAATGTGCAGTTCATAAGCAGCTGCTAAACAGTTCCTTGATGTTTCAGGAATCAACTCGTACTTTCTAGAACAGTGGTGACGTGTAATGTTTAGCGTCTCTTCATTGTGAACTTCGTGTCTAGAACTTTCTCCATCAGTCTAGAACTCTCGAGATTTCTTATACTTGTCAGTTTGTCATGCATTTGAAGTGCGTGGCTGATTGTAAGAGCTTCTCTGGATTCCTCCAGAAGGTTCTAAGTTCTTCTGGACCTTTCGGTTAGAAGGGTCCAGAATCGTCTAGAATCTCAGCGTAAGTTCGGGGACAACTATATAAGGGCGTCCAGCCGTCCTCTAAACCACGCTGTGCTAGGTGTTAGGAGAGGGAAACCTCTGTAGCGAGTCTCTTTGTAAGCACAAATTGAACCCCAAGATTCCTACCAGCCACGTCCGTCTCGCCTGCGTTAAAGTGCATGTGTCTGTTTGTCCTTGAATGTCCTAGTCGTAACTTGATCTACCCGACTTGTCTGTCGTAACTCGTCGTAATTGTGAAGCAACACCTCTGAAACTCAGTGTCAGTATCGTTTTGAATATCGTCTATCAAATCTTAATAGTATCAGTGAGCATTCCACATCTTTAGCAAGAACCGACGATCAATATTGCACGATCAATACTGCACGAAAGTGGGACGGCTAGATCTCGATGTTAATATCGAGATCTAGCCGTCCCACTTTCGTGCAGTAATAATCATTTAACCTGTTCAAGTACCTTTAGAAATTGTTTATTTATCATATAGTCGCTCATAAGTTTCATTTGACAAGCGCCGCAAGTAATTTGGTACGTAGCCGCCAAACATAAGTTGTAACATCACGCACCGTAGTACCAATCCGGATCCTGAAAAGGAGCATCAAACCCTAATAGTAGGATTAGAAAAAGATAGATTAACACCTTTGAAAGTGAAATATCTGATTTATAACTCCAGTTAACTTCATACTCCAGCCGTCGACCCAAAGTCCGATAGTCCGGCCTGCGCTAGGCCGTAAGCCGGTGATCTCGACTACGAAACCCCGACTAAAACATCCGTGACTTGAACCGCAGCAGTCTCCGATTGTGACCTCCAGCCTTCGATTGGCCCTATCGTAAGTACGAGTAATCCGGTATTCCGGTAATCCAGGTCTCAAGGCCGAATCCTTGAGTAGCGATCCGCATAATTCACCTTGATACAGAAGCCGCAGCCCAGCTATTACTAACCGTAGTTGCATAATCTCTAATTTCAATCAGAAAAAAATTTGTCTACCTTGGGTAACGGGTACCCTGTAAAGGACGTGACAAAGGGATGCCCGCAAGTGGGACTTAAGAAAGGACTGGGGCAGCTGCCACGTCGTCTGCCAAGTGGCGAACATGGGCAAGGGGCTCCCAAGTGTTCTCAGTCTCATCATAGCCCATCCATTTGACCAAGTACCGCCAAGACTTTCCAACTCTCTTCTTAGCAATGATGGCCTCAACTTCATAGACGCCGCCACGCTTATCTGCATACAAAGGAGGTGAAGTAACGGTCACTGGTGAAGATGAAGACACATAAGGCTTAAGCTGGGAAACATGAAACACAGGATGGATGTTCACAGTCTCAGGCAAGATAAGTCTAAAAGCACGAGTACCAACTGCTGCAGCAATAGTAAAGGGCCCAAAATACTTAGTTGATAGTTTTGACGAGAGCCCAGGTGAAAGCTGGTTTTTCCTTGCAGCCAAAAACACCTGGTCCCCCACCTTGAAAGGGTGGTGTCGTCTCTTTCTATCTGCATAAGACTTCTGCCGTTGCTGTGCAGAGGCAAGATTAGACTTGGCACTTTTTAAGGCAGTCTGCAGCCCCTCAACCCATTCAGAAACAGCAGGATTTGCAAAACGTGAAGGAACAGCAGAAGACAAGGGAATAAAGGGATGGCGCCCGTGATTCAGGAAGAAGGGTGTCTGCAATGTGGAAGCCTGGAGAGAGTTATTGTAAGCAAACTCCACCATGCTTAAATACTTGCACCAGTCATCCTGTCTCGGCCCCACAAACCCTCTTAACATGTCTTCCATGGTCCGATTCATCCTCTCTGTCTGCCCGTCTGTCTGAGGGTGGTGTTGTATAAACTGATAGGTACGTATAGATACGTGATGGCAAACGTACTAGATACAGGGGGCGCTATCAGTTTATCAAGTGGTTTTAGGAAACATTGTATAACTTGAATTTCTCCACGTGTGGAGTACAAGTAAGAAGATGCGCCTGATTGCGTGTCAAAGGGTATTGTATTATGTTCAGTTAGGTTGATCATATAAGTGACCTCCATGCAGTACAGGTCTTGTGCTAGTGACGGTAAGGTCACAAGGTAAAGACTCTATTGAGTGTGTACGCGTGTATAAGTATGAGATCCCTGGTGCAGCTATAGAGCTACACGTTGGCATAGGGCCAACTCAGGGTTGTTTATGTGACCATGCAGTACGGTACAGCCTCTCGAAAGGAACTGTACCGTTACCGCCGGTTACGATCAGAAGGCATAGAAACGCCAGATCGCGAGCAAGCTTGGCAGTCTCGATGGGGTGTGGAATGCATCTGGGCTTCGAACTCCAAGCTGAATAGTGTTTGCTCTGTATTGAAGGATTGCTTGATATACTGCTGTCACATTCATTTCAATACAGGTAAGCTTGCGATCGCTGGCAAGGGTAACGGTCGCAGTCGTGTGGCTGCGATCGTAGGCGTTAAGCACATGCATACTGATGTTTCTGCTGATTATGAAACATTACATGTGTCTTGTGTTGCAGGAGCTGCATTGCTTGTGTGTTACTGTTGTGCGAACAGTAAGGCTATTTGTGTGTGACGAGTTGCACACTGGTTATAGCGGTGAGTACAGATACGTATAACAAGCATGCTCCTGCTGGTTAAATAACTGTTTTGTTTTGATCTCTGATGATCCACATATTGTGCAGATTGGTTGGGAGTAGCCATTAAACTCCTGGGACTGCTGAAGGGCCAAGGGTGTCCTGATCGGAGAGCAGTCGGTACGTACACATATGTGGATAGGTTGCGTGTGTGTTTCATGTGGTTAGATATATTTTGTGGACACTGATGAACCCACAAGTAAATCGTAACGCTCGGGTGCAGGCAGATATAGACGGCAGTGCGAGCACTGGTCTATATAGACATTGAGATTACTTGGTGGTGTTCACAGGTAAATATACGTAAACCATTTGTAACGAGTCTCGATGGGGTGTGGAATGCATCTGGGCTTCGAACTCCAAGCTGAATAGTGTTTGCTCTGTATTGAAGGATTGCTTGATATACTGCTGTCACATTCATTTCAATACAGGAGCTGCATTGCTTGTGTGTTACTGTTGTGCGAACAGTAAGGCTATTTGTGTGTGACGAGTTGCACACTGGTTATAGCGATTGGTTGGGAGTAGCCATTAAACTCCTGGGACTGCTGAAGGGCCAAGGGTGTCCTGATCGGAGAGCAGTCGGCAGATATAGACGGCAGTGCGAGCACTGGTCTATATAGACATTGAGATTACTTGGTGGTGTTCACAGGAAGTGATTCTCCAACGGCATACGTACCGCTTACAGTTACGGCATCCTCCAACTAATACACAACAAAGGTGCTGGGCCCACAACTTGCTGCATGCCAGAGGAGGAAGTCATTGTGATCGAAGATACACCGGAACCTGAAGAGCAACGGACGCCGAGACCTTTCCCAACAACGAGAGGAAGAGGACTGCGACCTGCAGTACGTCAACAGCATCCAAGAAGACCGGAATACTCAGAGTATCCCATTCCTTTTGTCAGGACTCACTTTAAAGTTCCTGACTATTTTGGAGACCCGGGTCTGTATATTCATATTGAGAGGCCTGGTGTTCCAAAGGGTCAATTTCAAAGGCCAATTGTGCATCACCAAGACATTGTGCTGAACAATCTTCCTGATCCTGTTGAACGAGCAAACTACATCTTTGTTAAGACTTGTGAAAGTGAAGAAGGGTCCGCTCTGTGTGAAGGAATCATATCAACGGCATTCTTGGCTGGTCTGACACAGCCACGAGAGGAGCCCATTCTGGTCAAGTGGGAGGAATTGATTGTGTTCAGTGATCCCCTTGCTGATAGCCTGGTGCATGAGGTAGCAGAGCTATACGGGAAGAGCCTTCCAAAAGAAGACTGGGAGGTGCACTATTTTCTGAACGTGTGGAACCGTTTGCAGGAGTTATTTAAGCTAACTGCAGGCGGGCCACTGGAAGGTTTTCCTTCGTTCTTTCTCGACAGAGCTATTGTTGAGGGAAGAGAGGGAACAGGACAGGTACTCAGGTGGTACAGAGAATACCACGTGTATATCGAGCTGGTACAGTTCCAGTTCCGTTTACACCAAGGGCAGAGTAAGGCAGTATTTGACCGACTGCCATCATGGAGGGAGGTGGAGGAGCTGGGACTCAATCCGTTGCGGCTCCATCCGGATTACTTCCAGACCTACGAGGGGATCTCACGGGGGTGGCTGGAACCAGTGATGGGGTTACAGCGACTGACATGGGAAGAGATTCAGGAGTTGGAACAGCAGTGGCTAGGGGATCTGAACCGGCCAGTACATCTGGCCGGGAAGATCCGACGAGTCCAGTGAACTCCAGTCTGCAGGTCACCACCTCCTTAGATAGACTGGGTTTTTCGTTGGACATCTGGAAACAAAATGTGTTCCATTGTGCCGTGAGCAGGAATGTGCTGGAATGCCTAAAAACGTCCATGCCGGGGACTAAAGGGGATGCAGTGGCACTGCATTTGTTGCTGCAAAAGGTTCCAGAAGTGTGGGCTCAGAAGGTGGTATTTGCTGAATCTGCAGCAGTGGCATTTAAATGGATTATGAGCCAGTTCCAAGGGGGAGCAAACTTGGAAATCAATGACCAATGGCTGGAGCTGTTGGACAGTGAAATAATGGGGAATGAGGGCACGTTGGAAGAATATGTGGCTAGGAAAGAGCTGCTGGCAAAAAGACTGAATGATAACAACATGCCAGTAACACAAACAAAACTTAAGAAGTCAATCCTGAAGTGCCTTCCGTACCAGTTTGATGCTCATAAACCAAGTTTATCTTCTTCCACTGCTACATGCAATGTTAACCAAACCTTGGCTGCTATAAGGGTGGTTGCAGAAACCATCGGTTTCAATGATCAGCAACCAAGGGCTCCAAGGGCGGCTGTTGTCCGTAAGCCGGGTCCGGCTGTCAGGAACGATTATCGGACATGCTATGAGTGTGGTGAGAGGGGGCATATTAAAGTGAACTGCCCAAGACTTGTGCACCCTCCTAACCGAGGTAACCCACCCACTGGAGAAGAGGTAAATCCAAGGGCAGGGATGGCATCCTCAAAGTTACAAAACACTGGGGAAGGGCAGTGGATTGTGGACACGGGTGCTACTAACCATATATGCAATGATTTGCATTTAATGTCCAATGTCATTGTTTATGATGAAGCCAAACCACTGGGACTGGCAGCGAGTGATGGTCAAGGATTGCGAAAGGCACAGGGAAATGTGTGTTTATCTGTGCAAGGTGGGGGAAGTGTGTTGCTTACACATGTTGAGTATGTCCCGACAGCGACTGATAACCTCTTGTCCGTGTCAGCTGCTGTCAAAGATGGTTGCACATTCTCTGTAAATGAAAAAGGGGAATATGTGGCTGTCATGTGCCAGGCAAATGAGTTCATATGTGATATTGAACCGAAAGGGAGCTTATACTTCCTGTCACACAAAAGTGGGCTCTGTGCATGGGGAGGGGCGGCTGCACTTTTAGTAACAACACGAGAAGAGACAGAGTTGTGGCACAAAAGGTTGGGACATCCCGGAGTTGTATGCATGTCAAGAATGTTGAAAGAGCAGATTGTGAATGAGGTTAAAGGAAGTGTGGGTGAAGTAGAAAGAGTTGTGACTCACTGTGACGGTTGTATACGGGGGAAGCAGACTAGGACTCCCACGCCTTCCTCCACTGCGGCTGAGTCTACTGAGAGACTTCAGCTGGTCCATATGGACGTAGTGGGGGAGCTGCCTGTGGCTGGGCTGAATGGAGAGAAGTATATGCTGGTCCTTTTGGACGACTTCTCGCATAGAATCCAAATCAGGACGTTCAGTTCAAAGACTGAGGTAGGAGCACTCGTTCAAGAGGTCCTCTTGAATTGGGAGGTGTCAACCAAATGTAAAGTTGGCACTGTTAGGACGGACAGAGGTACTGAATTTGTAAATCGCGAGCTGGCAGATTTCTTTGCCAGAAAGGGGATCGCGCATCAGACCTCTGCACCGTACACGCCTCAACAAAATGGCAAGGTAGAGCGTGTAAACAGGGTAATCAAGGAACGAGTGAGGGCTCTCCTCTTCACACCAGAGGCAGGGCCTGAACTATGGGCTGAGGCAGCACACACTGTGGTACGACTGCTGAATGTGAGTGCCGTCAGTGGAAAGGAGTCTTGTCCGTATGAGGCATTCTATGGCAAGAAACCCTCAGTTGCTCACCTGAAGGTTTGGGGTTGTTTGGCTTATGTGAAGCTGCCTGATAGGCAGCTGTCAGCACTTGGTCCGCGCTCAGTTGCGGCCATGTTTGTGGGATATGAAACAGGATCCAAGGCGTATCGGATCCTGGTGCAAGGCAAGGTAATGGTGAGTAAGGATGTGAGATTTATTGAAGATGAGTTGGGCTATCCGGTTGTAACTCCACCAACACTACAACCTGAAGTGAGGGTTGAAGAGTTGTTTCATGATGAAGAGGAGGTACCTGAGGTTTCCCTGGAAGAGGCAGTTGATGCCCCGCGCGAAATTGCGATAAACCCGGAATTACGAACGGACGATATGCATGAAGTCATGAGGCGTGCACGGGAGGTGCTGCAGCAGCTTCCTGCAGAACTTCCAGCCGGGGAAGTGACTGATGAGGGAAATGGTGATGGTGAAAGTCAAGGGCAGGCAAGTGAGAGAGACGAAGAGCAGCATGATAATGAGGAGAATGCAGAGAGGGGAAGAGGTGGTGGGCGTTACGAATTGAGAGAGAGAGTTGGCCCGCCAGATAAGTATGTTCCTGGGGCATATCACACGCAAGTGAAAGCCCATGCAGTAGTAGTTGAGGAGGCAAAATTGAAAGCATCAGAGTTGTCCATTCCAAAACACATTGGAGAAGCGCTTGCCAGTCCTCAAAAGGAGTACTGGAAGCAAGCCATGCAAGAGGAGCTAGATGCTATTGAAGAATGTGACACGTATGAGGTGGTGAGGAGGCCAGAGGGAGCAAAAGTGATTCCTCTGATTTGGGTGTTTGCCTTAAAGACGGATGAATATGGCGATGTCATCCGGTTTAAGGCAAGACTCGTAGCGCAAGGTTGCAGGCAGGTAGAAGGTATAGATTGTGATCAAACCTTTGCACCTGTCAGCACCCATGCATGTAGGAGAGTGTTGCTGAATATTGCAGCAACAGAAAATCTTGAAATCCACCAAGTGGATATCAAGACGGCATTTCTCAATGGAGAATTAGAGGAGGAGGTGTATGTAACGCAGCCTCCTGGTTTCTCTAATGGTGATAAAAGGGAGGTGTTTCGCTTGAGAAAGGCTTTGTATGGACTCAAGCAGGCACCTCGGGCATGGCACAAAAGGCTCTCCAAGGATCTTGGAGAGATGGGTTTCAAGGCATGTAGGAGCGACCCGGCCTTATTCTTGGACTCCGGAAGGGGTGAAGACCGGGCGTTCATTGTTACCTATGTGGATGATTTGCTGATCATCTGCAAGAGTGGTGAGAGAGTGTCAGAAATCAAGGGTGAGTTGAAAGCAAGATTTAAGGTTCACGACTTGGGGGAAGTGAAGAACTTCCTCGGAAGTGAAGTCAGGCGCGATCGCGATGGGGGAGTGATAGTGATTTCCAACACTCAGAAGATCAAGGATCTTGCGGAGTCATTTGGAGTGAGTGAGAGTGACAAGGGAGTGAGCACACCCATGTGTAAAAGCTTTGTGCAGACAGAGCTTCCACAAGGGAAGGTGGGGGATGAGAGTGCGGGTTCAGGGTCTCCACTACCGGACGGACACCGGTACCTGGAACTCGTAGGGTCACTGCAGTACCTGGCCAATACCACTCGTCCTGATATTTCACAGGCAGTAAGCCTGCTGGCACGTTACCGTGCTGCCCCAACCACTGCACACATGCGTGCAGGGTTGAGGATTGTGAGATACCTGTTGGGCACCAAGGAGATGGGTTTGGTTTATAGGGGGAAAGGGGAAGCAAAGTCTGGCTGGCTTTGTAGATTCAGATTTTGCGGGAGATGTTGATACGCGAAAATCAACAACTGGTTTCGTGTTCATGCTGAATGGGGGAGCAGTGTCGTGGGGAAGTAAGAAGCAACAGTCAGTTGCTACTTCCACTGTCGAGGCGGAGTTTATTGCGGCCAGCCATGCAATAAAGGAAGGAGTATGGCTTGGGAGCTTGTTGGAGGAGCTCGGTCAGTCTGTGTCTGGTGTAGAATTAAGAATGGACAACATGGGCTGTATTGCAAATCTGCAAAACCATGTATTGTCCAAATACACCAAGCATATTAGCGTGTGCTATCATCAAGCGAGGGAAAAGGTAGCATGGGGGCAGATCACGCCGGTGTACGTCAACACAGAGGAAAATCTGGCTGACATTTTTACAAAGCCGTTGGCCAGTCCAGCATTTCTCAAGCACCGTGACAGCTTGAGAATGGGTTAAGCCTAGAGTGTTGAAGTTCTAGGGCTTTAGGGCTTTAGGGCTTCAAAGATTCTAAGTTTGGCTCGGAAGAGTAGTGCGTTAATGGGAACAATTGAACTCAACATTAATGAACGACATTATACATGTTTTCTAAAAGGGGAAGATTGTTGTATAAACTGATAGGTACGTATAGATACGTGATGGCAAACGTACTAGATACAGGGGGCGCTATCAGTTTATCAAGTGGTTTTAGGAAACATTGTATAACTTGAATTTCTCCACGTGTGGAGTACAAGTAAGAAGATGCGCCTGATTGCGTGTCAAAGGGTATTGTATTATGTTCAGTTAGGTTGATCATATAAGTGACCTCCATGCAGTACAGGTCTTGTGCTAGTGACGGTAAGGTCACAAGGTAAAGACTCTATTGAGTGTGTACGCGTGTATAAGTATGAGATCCCTGGTGCAGCTATAGAGCTACACGTTGGCATAGGGCCAACTCAGGGTTGTTTATGTGACCATGCAGTACGGTACAGCCTCTCGAAAGGAACTGTACCGTTACCGCCGGTTACGATCAGAAGGCATAGAAACGCCAGATCGCGAGCAAGCTTGGCAGTCTCGATGGGGTGTGGAATGCATCTGGGCTTCGAACTCCAAGCTGAATAGTGTTTGCTCTGTATTGAAGGATTGCTTGATATACTGCTGTCACATTCATTTCAATACAGGTAAGCTTGCGATCGCTGGCAAGGGTAACGGTCGCAGTCGTGTGGCTGCGATCGTAGGCGTTAAGCACATGCATACTGATGTTTCTGCTGATTATGAAACATTACATGTGTCTTGTGTTGCAGGAGCTGCATTGCTTGTGTGTTACTGTTGTGCGAACAGTAAGGCTATTTGTGTGTGACGAGTTGCACACTGGTTATAGCGGTGAGTACAGATACGTATAACAAGCATGCTCCTGCTGGTTAAATAACTGTTTTGTTTTGATCTCTGATGATCCACATATTGTGCAGATTGGTTGGGAGTAGCCATTAAACTCCTGGGACTGCTGAAGGGCCAAGGGTGTCCTGATCGGAGAGCAGTCGGTACGTACACATATGTGGATAGGTTGCGTGTGTGTTTCATGTGGTTTAGATATATTTTGTGGACACTGATGAACCCACAAGTAAATCGTAACGCTCGGGTGCAGGCAGATATAGACGGCAGTGCGAGCACTGGTCTATATAGACATTGAGATTACTTGGTGGTGTTCACAGGTAAATATACGTAAACCATTTGTAACGAGTCTCGATGGGGTGTGGAATGCATCTGGGCTTCGAACTCCAAGCTGAATAGTGTTTGCTCTGTATTGAAGGATTGCTTGATATACTGCTGTCACATTCATTTCAATACAGGAGCTGCATTGCTTGTGTGTTACTGTTGTGCGAACAGTAAGGCTATTTGTGTGTGACGAGTTGCACACTGGTTATAGCGATTGGTTGGAGGAGTTTAGTGGCTGTAGCCATTAAACTCCTGGGACTGCTGAAGGGCCAAGGGTGTCCTGATCGGAGAGCAGTCGGCAGATATAGACGGCAGTGCGAGCACTGGTCTATATACACATTGAGATTACTTGGTGGTGTTCACAGGAAGTGATTCTCCAACGGCATACGTACCGCTTACAGTTACGGCATCCTCCAACTAATACACAACAGGTGGTAAGCAGTAGACATAGCAATCTCAGTACCCAATAATTTAACAAAGGCCTTCCATAAGTGACTAGTACATCTAGGATCTCTATCACTAACAATGGATGTAGGCATACCAAACCTAACAAAGACCCTGTCAATAAACGGTTGTGCAAGTTGAGGTGCAGTGATGGTTTTCATGCATGCAGCTAAGACACACAATTTAGAGAACCTATCAACAAATACCACAATAGAATCAAAACCACAGCAGACAGGTAAATCAGTCACTAAATCAAGGGAGACGCTCTGCCAAGGTCCATCTGGAATGGGCAGTGGCTGAAGCAGGCCATAAGGTACGGCTCCAGTCCCTTTAGTGCGCTGGCAGGTGTCACAAGACCTGCAAAAGTCCCTGACTGATGAGCTGAGACGTGGCCACCAAAACTCCCTGCACACTAGCTCATACATCTTGTTAATACAAAGATGTCCAGAAAAGGGTGTGACATGGCACTCTCTCAACACCTTCTCTCTCAATGCATCAGGTACATACACCTTCCCTGACTGCACAGAATAAGGTACAGAGTCTCTCAATACCAAAACACCTTCATCCACAAGTTTAGCAACTGTGGGATCAGAAACACAGAGCAAGGCAATCTCTTGTAGGAGAGAAGAGACAGAAACAGAGGAGACATGCATCACTGCAAGGTCAACACGCCTAGACAAAGCATCTGCAACCACATTATCAGTGCCCTTAACATACTTAATATCAGGCATAAACCTCATAATCTCAGTGAGCCATCGTTCCTGCCTACTAGTCCTAACAGGAGCAGTCAACAAATACTTTAAAGCCTGCTGGTCAGTGTGAACTGTAAATTTAGCACCCAACAGCAAATGTTTCCATTTCAACAAAGCATGCACAAGAGCAAGTAACTCTCTATCATAAGGGGCTAATTTCCTCTCAGGGGGCTGAAGTTTCCTAGACTCAAAAGCGACAGGCTGCAGACCCTGTCCTAGATCCTGCTGCAAAACAGCACCCACAGCAAAGCCTGAGCCATCTAAATGTATTACAAAAGGTTTGTCCAAATCTGGCATTAACAAACATGGAGGAGAGGACACAAGATCCTTCAATGCTGTCGTGAAATGGCGTGTGGCTGTGACCGCAAGTGGACAATCAATAATTGTTGTGTTTATGATGCGAAACCGGTAGAAATATGATGCCGGCGGAAGAGAGACATTTGACAGCTCGGAATCGAGAGGAAATTATGATGGTACATGTTCATCGCATTGGGGAATAAGACCTAGAAAATGGGCAAGACCTTTTGCCCTGTGGCTCCTGATTTCTGGCCCCTTTCAAGGCCAACTAGGACCCTCAGGAAGTCCCGTGTTAAGGAGTACAGCCAGAAGTAGACATTGGCTTCAGACTGAATAGATTTACCTTCTCGTGGGTGCTCTGTGGTGTCGCCCCATGGAAGTGATCGGCACTTAAAGGCACCTACCGATAGATGCCGACGGATGTACCTGAACCTAAAGATTAATGATTTGGCAACTCTAAGCCGATCAAGACCGTTTCAGGTCTATTCCTAAAAGTTAGCTGCGTGAGAGCTACGCCGGTACGCTCATGAAAGCGCCGGTTGTATATAAGGAGGGATGCCTCCCCCTCACAGTTACAGTGCGATTCCAGAAAGTAAGGTTGTAAAAGGTTTGCCACCAAATCTGCCTCCTGTCCGGGCCGCGCCCCGATAGTGTGTTACGAGTCCTGATTGAATGATCGTTGTTAGTCCCACCAAAGCAATACCTGCAGTGAAACCTGCCTGATTGTCTCATTTACGTAAGAATATCGAAATTATTGAGCAACACCCCAGCAACAACTTTGTGCGAGTAACGTAGTACCATAAGCCAAGGAGCCGTAATACCCACGCGGGGATCCGCAACGACGCCATCGAGTACGAGTAAGTGCAAACACTTTAGACGAGACCGAACATTAAATACAGTTATAAGCAACACTTAGGTGAAGCAACAGCACCTAGAACAAGCCGCACGTTCAGTGCCACGCACCCAAGCCGTAGGGAACAATCGTCCCAAGCCCTCGAGCCAAGGAAGAATAGATACATCCTTGAATGGCCTTGTAAGCTCGCCAAATACAGTTTTAGTAATAACAGAACCGTGAAAGACGCAATTGTTTAAAGTCCTCTCAACTGTAGCCGCACAGCTAGGTAGCCGCGCGCCTCACCGACTAAAATAGTCCGGCCAACCAGAAACAAGCCGGCCAGCCGAATCCGCAATCCGGAGCCTTTCTCCGGACCGTAAATCAATTGTCACACCGTAACAGCTAGGTCTCAGGGGCGTAATCCCTGGGTGGCGATCCGACCAATCGATTCGAACCTACATTTATAACCCCGCAGCCCGACTGAATCTCGCTAACTAACCGATAAATATTGCTGGCGAAAAGGGCCAGCTTTAGCCCCGGCCTTTGGCGCTACGTGTAATTGGGTCGAAATGTATCCATGGTTCACTATTATAATACGTATCATTATAGATTATGCATTACTTACGGAAGAGCAGGCTTCTTGGATGCGGTTACTGACAAAGTCTTGTCGCAATACCAACTACAATCTAGTGGCATAACATATGTGCCTGTGCTTGCCTTAATCGTGCATATTCGCGTTCCACCTTGGGGTCAGCTTTCATGAGGCTTCGTCTCTCCAAACCGATTAGCAACACACCCGAAAGGCTTCGTACCCTACTAAGAGCAACGTATGCTTGCCCATGAGCAAAGATTGTTCGTCCAAGGTCGATTACTGCTCTATCCATTGAAAGGCCTTGAACCCGATGAATAGTAATGGCCCATGCCAGCTGCAACGGAAACTGGTTGCGTTCAATCATGTGCTTTCCATTGGAAGTGCGAAATCTCGCAGCGACTGTAGGGATGGGTGTGTACTCACCTGTCCCTGCATGAGACATTAAGCGTATAAGTAATGGAAGACGTTGAAGAATTAACGTGAGGGACAAGCAAAAGAGTAGGCCTAGAACCAGCAATACATGTTATGTATGGTAGGGTACGTATCAGTGGCATCATCAGTGGGGCAAGCCTATACCTTCAAGCTCGCGGTACCTCTCTCCGACTTTGCCATGGTCAAACTTCACCATGACATGTGTCGGTTGGCGTCCGTCTTGTTCAGCTTGGTCGGATTGCCAACGGAATCCAACGACGGTTCCCAAGACACCGTTGGCGAGGCCATCCGAGGTATCAATGTTTCGGCGCAACATGACACGCGCGCCTATCGCTAGACTGCGAGACCGCAAATAGAACACTCTGAGCTTCTACAATTCGCAGACACTAAACATGGTGCCACTATAATAAGACATGACATCATATATGGCAACTATAAGGTATCTAAATGCTAAGTATAAGGTATCACCTTAAGAATTGGTAAATGGTAAGACCATTTAATTCTTCCGGTCGGCTTTCGTAGAAATCGAACTTAGTAAGCTTAAAAGTACAACTTGCTTCGGGGTCCTCACTTTGCAAGGCTCTGCATTCAAGTATTCGTGCGCGCTTCTCGGGACGGCTGACGCACAGATCTTTAGAGACATCGGACTTTCCATACATTGGTTGGCCTGTAAGGTCATACGCTTGCTCTTGTAAGCTCTTACAACGATGTGTAAAGCACGTTGTCCCCACCCTCGTCAACACGCGCTTGAGGGAGCAAGTAGGCGGAAGTGCAGACAAATCTTTTTGTATCGCTGATTCCAACCCAGCAGACTCTGGCTTCGTCATGTACCCAGCGACATACGCATTTGCTGCATGTGAGTTGCCGACGGGCTGAATATCCATGTTTGCTCTCCAATTTAAGAGGATTGCCGGGCTGTATGGGACGACATTTTGTTCACCGTGGTGTCGCTCCGTCAGAATGAAATCACACCTTCGCAAACCTTGTCGGCTATCGACAGGGGTGATAAAACGGGTTTCATAACTGATAGGGCGGGGATATTTGAAGCGGCAACCATTTCCGCATTTCTTCCGACAAGTCGCAGTATGCCGATGTAGTTGTACCTACATGTTTCACAATGGAACAATGTCACACACACACACACACACCAACACACACACACACACACACACACACACACACACACACACACACAAACACACACACACACACACACACACACACACACACACACACACACACACACACACACACACACACACACACACACATACACACACGCAACACGCGTGCGCGCGCGCAAAAGCACGCGCGCAAAAGTACACGCACACGCTCAGATATCCGCAAATGCTCACCGATTGCACCAAGTTACGCAAATCCTGCTGAACGGGGTCACCGCTTTCAGGCGGCACCCGGGTGCTGACAACCTTATCCACAAAAGCGGGGTAAGCCGCGCGTCCCTCCTGGGTGTCTAGATCCGGCGCTCCCCTATGGATTCACAATAATTGTTACTTTTGATTACGCATTTCAATGAGAGCCATACACGAAGGACATGCTGTTTGAAAGGTGACGTACTCTATCCAAGTGACCATGTGGATGTGAGGGCTTCCTCGCCTTTGAAACTCAACCCGCCAAAAGTAGTGGGAGATATTCCCTCCAAGATGCGCATCCGCATGGCTCAGCATCCATCGAAAGAATACCGTGAACCTGTCACGAAGGGTCAATCGTGGATAGAATGAGTATAGTCAAGAAAGGAGGGAGAGAGATCACACCTGTGATGAAAGTGCCTTGCGGCCAACACTTGGTTATCAAAGAATTGTTTTGCTCTACCAATCTACATCCTCATCAAGCGCTTGTAGTAACGCTTCACATTGGTTCCTGAACAACACGAGGAACATTAATTTATCAAGTGGGAGGTGACTTATGTACGTATGCAAGAGCTTTAACACGCAAGCAGAAGTACCCGTCCATAGTCATGGAGTTTGAATCATTCTGACGTTGCTTTCGTATCTTTAGTAGTGCTATTGCTATGTCTTCCCACCCCATATCATTTGCGCTTAATGTGATGAACCATGTGGCTCTCCCAAAGGTGTGATACATTGCAAATAAAGACTTTGGACGAGAATTCCAATATGCCGCCGTACCACGGATGCCTTCAAGGAAACCCCACACCTTATTTCCAGTCAACCCCTCGGCACCGCTGGATCGCTGCTCCTCGTATCTTTGTAACACCTGTCGAGTTGTTGGGGCTCCACATGCCCAACGTAGCTGAATCTTTATGGAATTTCGTAGCTGCAAATAGTGGAGAGTGGATGACATATAAGCCATGTAGTGTGGATCTTGACATCTTTCATCGGCACTCATTGCCCTGGCTCTAAAGTACATCGCATCATGCAATAAGACTTCCCTGCGGGTGTCGAAGTGATTTGTGCCATAGGGATATATTTTTACGAATGCCATTGCCTCAATCCCCTGCGTCGCATTGATGCTTGCGGGAGGCCCATCCAGTCGAGGCAAAGTCACGGATGTACGGTCTGTACGAACGGAAGCACCTACGGGGCAACATGAAACTGTTGACAATCTTGTGATTGTTCCACGTGCAAAGACGTAAGTGTGACGGGCGACACGGGTAACGTTACCTCCACAACGGATGACATCATGCACGGTGTCCTGAGGCAATATAGGTCTATCATCTAGGACCACTGAATGTTGAAGCGCATTCGAGTTTACTTCACTAAATTCCTCCGCCGTGGCAGGGAGTATGACGTCCACACAGTCGGTTTGAACTCTGACATCGGTGTAGAAGACGTTGTGTGCCACGAGCCATCTTAATGCCCTTACGACTTTGCTGTAATTGATCGGGTACACCCGCACTTGCTGATGTCGACCTTCTTGAGGTTGGCAATTAAGGACCCGAGGCGCATCATGCGGACGATGACTGACTTGGGTAACACTACACACCGTCTGTGGGTCTCCTTGGAGCTCAGCATGATGCTCTGCGCTTAACACTAGATTCCGGGTCGCATTATCCTCGGTGGCAGGTTGTTCAGGAACATCACGGGGATGCACAATCACGGTCATCATTCCTTCATCTGGGGGGCTGCAAGACACCCACACACAGCCACACATACACACCCTCACACAGTCACCCACAGATACACACACACAGTACTCGCTCACTCACGCAAACACCCCACCCATAGTGGCCACACACACACACACACACACACACACACACACACACACACACACACACACACACACACACACACCAAAGGTGCATCTGACAAGTATATGTATTCGACACGCGTAGAGGTGTGTAAAAACTCCTTGGGTTTGTAGTCAAGGTACGTGTTTGCTAGAATCACATACCGAGGGAGTTGATCTACAAACGTCGGTGCATCGAATGGAAAGCTTATAGCCATTCCTCGGTAAGCACTTTGTCCCTTAGGGAGCTGGATTACTGTCACAAAACAGTGCATTAAACACACCATCCGCAGCTCCATGTAGTTGAGTACTGATAACTCCTCCGGACATGGAGATAATGTCATAGCATTAGCAAGTGACATTGGTGGAACCTACGAAGCACAAATTATTTGAGCAGGCTCCAGAATGACAAATTTGATGCATGCATGCAGATCTTGTACCGCACCTTGTCGTCTTCTAGATGTGAACGGCAATGCGAACAAAGCCACAATTCTGCTGCAAGTGTCTGGAACATCGTTGCAGCTTTGTTGGAAACCTGTGCGTAGCAAGGTAAGGACCTTAAAAGGTATTATTATAATTAATAAAGTATGGTGGTATTCGGTATGCTTCTCACCTCGGACCCAATCCTTGGCCTTTTGCCCCCCTCTCGATACATTCTCCTATTGCAACTAGTGCAAATATAGGTCGGGGCTTCACAAAAGCTGTCAAAGATAGCAAGGTCCCTCTGGAGTAGATTGAATCCATTGGGCATATTCTGTAGGGGTCCCCCTTGGTCATCCAAATCATTGTTGCACTCCCTCCGCATGGAAATGGGGAGTGCTCGCCCTCGACGTAAATCAAGCAGATGTCTCCGTAGAAGTCTATTGGATGCTGCTACTGCTGATGATGGAGGAAGTTCACACGATGGTGCAGGTTGTCGTGGGACCCTGCCGACACGCCCTCGTCGTCTGCGATTCAGTGTATTGACTGCTGCTGATGCTGGTGATGGAGGGAGTTGACACGGTGGTTGGCAAGGTGGTAGCAAGTGTGTCGGAATCACTGTATTGCCTGCTCCTACTGCTGATGATGGAGGAAGTTGACAGGATGGTGCAGGCTCTCGTGGGAGCCTGCCGACATGCCCGCGACGTAAATCAAGCAACCGTCTACGATTCAGTCTGTTGGCTGTTGCTGATGCTGGTGATGGAGGGAGTTGACACGGTGGTTGACAAGGTAGTAGCAAGTGTGTTGGAATCATTGTATTGCCTGCTCCTACTGCTGATGATGGAGGGAGTTGACAGGATGGTGCAGGTACTCGTGGGACCCTACCGACATCCCCGCGACGTAAATCAAGCAACCGTCTACGATTCAGTCTATTGGCTGCTGCTGATGATGGTGATGGAGGGAGTTCACAGGATGGTGCAGGAAGTCGTGGGACCCTGCCGACATGCCCTCGACGTAAATCAAGCAACCGTCTGCGATTCAGTCTATTGGCTGCTGCTGATGCTGGTAATGGAGGGAGTCGACACGGCGGTTGAGAAGGTGATAGCAAGTGTGTTGGAATCACTGTATTGCCTGCTCTTACTGCTGATGATGGAGGGACCTTGCCGACACGCCCTCGACGTGAATCAAGTAACCGTCTGCGATTCAGTCTATTGGCTGCTGCTGATGCTGGTGATGGAGGGAGTTGACAAGTTGGTGCAGGTTGTCGCGGTGCTTGGGGAACCCGAATGTTAGTGAATAAGCGCCCCCTCTTACGGTTGGTAGCAGAGGTGGTTGCGACCAATTGCAGGGCTTGGTGGTGTGAGTTTGCCTGGGACGTTATAGCCCTTCCATTCCCAGGTGCGTCATTGCTACATTGATTAGTACCTACACATCTTGGTTGGAATTAGACATAGAGATGTAATTACATCTTATAAGTTACAAAGGTTTCTGAAGTATGTATGTCCCGAAGGTTTCTGAAGTATGTTTGTGTATAAATAGCAAAGGTATTACCTTGTGGACTAACACGGAACCGGACGGGTGAAATGCCAGCTGCAAATACCCAATAGGCAATAAATAACTTGAAAGAGCGTTGGAACTATGTATATTTGTAGCGATCGGGAAGATAGGCTCGAGGATCGAGGCCTCGTATCGATCAGCGATCCGGAACAATCCGATAGAACCGAGGCTGTACATCGGTGGTCCGAACCGGGCGTGGGTCCCCAGGCAGGTCCTGATGGTCTCGAGGCTCTGGTGCCTCGGGGTTGACAATCCCGAGGCATAGCGGAGCTCTCGAGGGGATTTCCGGAGGGCTCGAGGCTGGAGGCCGAGCTATATAAAGGGAAATCCCTAGGCGAAGGGTCATTCCTTGCCGAACCTATAATAATATCATTAAGAGAGTGACTTCGATTGCCTATTGATTACTTAATTGTTTAATTGACTTCCGCTGGTGTTACAGCTTGGTATCGGCGAGCTAGGTGCTCGTGCGATTGTTGTTTAATCCGTTAATTGTAAGTCACAATGGCTGATTACGATGATATGATGGGGGACGATGGGGGACTTGGAGCCGAAGCTGGGGGGGCTTGGTGGGGCTCCGGAAGTTCCGCCAGGGAACCCCGTTGGGCATGACGTAAACGCCATGCTTGGGCAGGTGGTTGGCCTGATGGCCCAGGTTGTTCAATCAAGCAACAGGACAAATGAGACCATGATGGCTCACATAGAGGCCGAAAGGGAGGCTCGGGAAGCCGACCGCCGCGAGCGTGAGGCTCGTGAAGGGCCTCGAGGTAAGGCATTTTCGCCAAATGTCGGGAAAATCAAGGAGTTTTTGGGATTCTCCAGTGATATGTCTCCAAGGGAGTGGTTAAGCCACGCCAAGACGAGATTTTCGTCTCCAACCTCGGGGGTTGAGGAAGACGATCAGGTAAGGCGGGCTGCAGCTAGCCTGGCTGGTCCGGCCTTAGTCCAATGGAATAATTCCATCAAGGGTGGAGATGTGCTTACATGGGAGAAGCTTGAAAATTTCCTGTTGACCCATTACGGACGATTGGAGGATCCTGAGGTCCTTTTGCAGGCAAGAAGGGCAATTCGAAAAGGAGCCCTTGGGGTCTTGGTGCAGCCTGACCTCCTGTCCGCGGTTGGGGCAGATGATGTAATTAAGCTTGATGATCCAAATGTTGCCAATTTGTTGAAGGAATTTCATGATGTTTTTCCTGATGAATTGCCTTCTCAATTGCCTCCTGATAGGGGAGTAACCCATGCGATTCCCATTCCAGATGGACAGGTTCCCCCTGTCAAGGCAATGTACAGGTTGTCTCCCGTGGAGCGGGAGGAAGTGACCAAAACATTGCAAGAGCTATTGGAAAAAGGGTTTATTGAACCCAGTTCTTCCAATTTTGCGAGTCCAATTCTGTTTGTGAAAAAGAAAGATGGGACTCTAAGGATGGTAATTGATTACAGGGGTGTAAACAGAATGACTCTGAAAAATACATTTCCACTTCCACGAATTGATGATTTGCTTGATCAATTGTCTGGTGCTAACGTGTTTTCTTCTGCTGAAAGGATGCTTGATCTGCTTTCGGGGTACCATCAGATCAGGATTACAGATGAAGATGTACCGAAGACTGCATTTCGTACGCCACAAGGCCTTTTCCAGTTTAAGGGAATGATGGCGTCCACCGCGCATATGTGCCACAAGGGCAAGGGATTCGGGAAGAAGTCATTGCGGCTTTCCATGACCGAGAGATTGCCGGGCACTTCGGAGTGAGAAAAACCTTGAAGGCGGTGCAACGAGGAATTTATTGGCCAAAGATGGACCAAGATGTTCAACGGTATGTTTCCTCGTGTGACTCCTGCCAGAGGAATAAGCCTCTCGTAGGAAGGCCACAAGGTGTGCACACTCCCCTTCCCATCGCGGACACCCCTTGGGAGAGCGTTTCCATGGATTTTGTGACTGCTTTGCCTCGTTCGAAGAAGGGACATGATGCAGTACTTGTGGTGGTGGACCGTTTTACTAAGATGGTGAAGTTCATTCCCACTACGATAACGGTGACGGCCGAGGGTGCGGCGCGCTTGTTCTTTGATAATGTCTTTCGCACGATGGGCATGCCGAAAGAGATCATATCAGACCGTGACCCGCGTTTTACGGGTAAGTTCTTCAGGGCGCTCTGTAAACTAATGGGGACAAAGCAAAGTTTCTCGTCAGCTTTTCATCCTCAGAGTGATGGACAGACTGAGAGGACTAACCGGGTGTTGGAAGATGCATTGCGGCACTTTGTGGCTCCCGACGGGACTGATTGGGATGAGCATTTGTCATCCATTGAGTTTGCCGTGAACAATGCTTATCAGGAATCCACACAAAACACACCCTTCTACCTCAATTATGGTAGGCATCCAAGAGTCCCCGGGCACCCAGAATTCCCTTCAAAGGTGCCTGAAGCGCAAGGATTTGAAGAACGTTATCAGCAGCTATGGAAAAGAGCCAAACAGTGCTTGCAAGCTGCGGTGGATAGGCAAAAGGCCTACGTGGATAAACACAGAGTTCCCATGTCATTTGTCGAAGGTGAACAAGTGTTATTGGCTACTAAGAATGCTCAGCCAAAGAATGTGTTGGGAAAGAAGCTCTTGCCTAAATGGATGGGTCCTTTCACGATTGTGGGGAAAGTGAATGAAGTGGCGTATCGCCTTGATCTTCCAGAGACCCTCAAATGGCATAATGTTTTCCACGTCTCTTTACTCAGGAAATACATTGATGGGGGTCGTGTGCAACCTCCCCCGCTGCCGGAGATCGTGGCGGGCGAACCTGAGTACCATGTTGAGAAGGTGTTGGCACACCGACTCGTGGGACGAAACATGGAGTTCCTGATCAAATGGAAGGGATATGCACAGGAACATAACAGCTGGGAACCAGCTGTGGCTATTTTAGAAAACTGTGAGAATTTGGTCAATGAATATTGGAGTCAGTCAGGGACTCGGCCGACAGGGTCTGCGCACGGTCGCGTACGTGGCAGGACTGGGCGCCCAACCCAGTGAGGAGGCTGCGCGGGGCTATCCCCGGGGCCACAGGGGCACCTGAAACTCACCTGTCTGGAAGGCCTTGAGGTAACTTGACCAGTTACCCACGTTTGTTTTTAAATCCAAATTGCTCAGAGAGACAGTTACCTAGCACTCTGAATAGACTGCAGGGATAGCCGTTGGGCCGAGAGTAACCAATCTCTCATCGATGCTGATGCAAGTGAAGTTTTGGCAAAAGGGGACGCCCTCGAGCTAATTCGACACGGTTGCTAGCATGCTACCTTTTGTATGCACACTACAGGGTAAGTACAGAATGGCTATACATGCCATTGATGGATATTTAAGGTTGTGCTAATGGTCCCCCAGGCAATGGTAAGTCCTGGAGTACAACCCCTGACCGTCCCGCGTTTGGAAGATTTTCCTGCGGGCATAATGTTGTAGAGCGAGTGTGGAGCTCTATCAGGACTGCGTTCAGTGACCAATGATTGTTTCCAGTTGCCGAGGGCGGCAACCCTCTTGGTGGGGAGGAGCTGTAGCGATCGGGAAGATAGGCTCGAGGATCGAGGCCTCGTATCGATCAGCGATCCGGAACAATCCGATAGAACCGAGGCTGTACATCGGTGGTCCGAACCGGGCGTGGGTCCCCAGGCAGGTCCTGATGGTCTCGAGGCTCTGGTGCCTCGGGGTTGACAATCCCGAGGCATAGCGGAGCTCTCGAGGGGATTTCCGGAGGGCTCGAGGCTGGAGGCCGAGCTATATAAAGGGAAATCCCTAGGCGAAGGGTCATTCCTTGCCGAACCTATAATAATATCATTAAGAGAGTGACTTCGATTGCCTATTGATTACTTAATTGTTTAATTGACTTCCGCTGGTGTTACAATATTTCTGTAGAAGTGGTGGATAGATACCTTCTCGAAACCGGGCGTCTGCGTCCCGACTGTGCTGCTGTTGCCATTGGTGTTGCCAGGAGGCCAAACTTCTCGGTGATACTTGGACGGAAGGCGTCGGAGGTTCCATGGGTATAACAAGTCGAAGCAGAACACTGTTTCGAAATTGTAGTCAAGGTGAATTGAGGTGATTCGTCGTATTACGGTTCTGGGCCCAGTGTGTTGGAATCGAATTTCCAGAGCTCTCAGCGCTCGGAGTTACAGAGGTATCAGCGATGGTTGAGCTGCGCTCTCAGCGCTCGGAGTTCCAGAGGTATCAGCGATTGTTTTGCTGCGAACTGCCAGCGCGCGAATTGCTACGAAGCCTTTGTCTGCCAATCCAGAGTCCCCAATCGGGTTTACAATAGGTTGACTGAGCCTTTTGAGGTGGCCTTAGGGCTTGGAGACCCTACTCTAGTGGGAAATTTTCCACCAGACCATCCACCTCCCCAGTATCCCAACTGGCAGCCTGCTGACACGCTGGCTGTCCTGCAGCATGCAGGATCCCCTTTGGCAGCCATCCTAGAGTGCCCCAGACTCTTGGGTATGGCTGACACCATGCTATTGGGCCGCCAAATTCCTTGTCAGCCTGGACCTCCCCTTAGCGCAGCAACCGCAGACCAATATTTCCAATGGCTCACTAGGGCCAATACCATCCAGCTGCTAGCCATAAAAGGAGCCACCATGCAGAAGAAGCTCAGCGCCTTTGATAGGTTCTGCGAATTCATGCGTGACACCGGCCGCCATGCCCTTCAGGCGACCCCCCAAGACATCAAAGTCCACATGACCCTGTGGGCTACTTCCAGTGGCAGATACAAGCATCAAGGCTTGGACCTTGTCGCCCCCATCAGCATGCGATGCTTACTGTCCTTCTTAGCCACCGAGTTTGACCGCTATGCCACCACACATGGCAACTGGGATCCCCTCCACGGCCGAGGTAACCCCTCCATTGAGCTACCTTTGAAACCCGTGCATTGCCGCCTGCCTTGCTCCTCCGTATCGTATTTTGAATAAACGTGTAACCAGTTTGTAAACGTGTAAGTGATGTACAGACTTGCACCTGCCGTAGGAAATCCCGTGCGCTCCCTTGATGTGGCTGAGTGGGCCACTGGCTACACTCGCTGGCTGGCCCATCTGGGCTACAATCCCCAGTCTGCACATCCCTGGAGTTTGGACGACCTGCGCCACGTGCTTGAACGTTTGGATGCTCGCATCGCCAGCACCACTGGTGTCCCTTTGCTCCGCCTTCACCGGGATGCCTTCACCATGACCATCTTGTGGGAGACTTGCTCCAGGGGGGCTACTGCGGTCTCCTGGTGTCTGGATGACTTGTGGTTGGCCTCGGGTGTGCCCCCCCCCCCTTTCTCCCTCGCCAGTTACCCCCCCCCACCCCTTTAACCCTGGTGGCCTGCCCCGCCATCCCTTGGCCCCCCTGCCAGGCCTTCCTGCGCTGTCCCCGTCAGTTTCCCATACTGCCCCCATATCCCCTCGCTCTCTTCATGACTGTGTGCTTGCGGTTGCAGGGGTCCCTGCTGCCCCCTATCTGTTCCCCACTCTGCACGTTCCGCTTGGCGCGACCATCTTCTTCAAGGCTATAGAGCTCAAGCACAACTTGCACCCAGAGGTGATGATCGTCACCCGCAGAGACGGCCCCCTGTGCCCCATCCAACGCCTCCACACCTTGCTCGCCCAGTCTGCTGCCCTGGGTCACCCCGTCACCCAGTTCCTGTGTCGCCCCTTGTCTGCCAACAAGGACCAATTCCTCGAGCGCAGCCTCAGCGTGGCTGCCTTTGAAGACGACATCGACACCCATTTTACAGCTGCCAACATCCCTTACCATGCTACCCTCCACGGGAGCCGGCGTGGTGCACTGCAGCACCATGACCAGCAAGGGCAGTCCCTGGAAGCTCTCGGTCTTCTTGCCCAGATCAAGACCCCCAACGTGACCAAGCGCTACATCGATCCTAACCGCCACCTGCCCTCCAAGTTGCCCAAAGGGAAGCGCCCTAACAAAAGAGCTCGCCTGGCCTGACCATGCTCAGGCCTGTCTGCGCTTCCTCTTCCCCCTCTCTCCCACATGGGCTGGCCTCACAGGCGGCTCGAACCATATCAGACTGCAGGTCAGGTGGCACTGATAATCCCCATCCTTCAACATGCTGGGTGGGAATCGTGAACCCAGTACGAACATGTGTTTCCTAGGAGGAACCGTGGTTTCTGCCTTAACCGGCAGGTGCAGCAGCCAGTTTTTCCACCTGGCTGGCATGTTGCAGACCACCAGGATGCAGTTTTTCCTCTCCTGTGCTATCTTGCCTATCACTTCCCTAACGCGCTCCCTTGGTGGGAAGACCCATACCAAGGGTGTACCCTCTGCCGGGTCCAGAAGGCTCCATGGCATGACCAGGCCATCAGCTCCCATACCCTCTGCAGCAGGGTATTGTGTAAAGTACCTCCTAACCTGATGGAACTTGTCCACTGTTCCCGCAAAACAATCCCCTGTGGGGAACCCCCAGTTGCCCCCTTCTGGTAAACGACTCATGCATATGTGCCTGTAAATCCCTCTATCCAGAGCAAAGTCCCCAGCATCATCACACCTAGACAGCAGGTCAGCCCTTTGAATTTCTGGCGTGTCCCTTGGCACCCACTGGGCCCTTACTTCTACCTCTGCCTTAGCTGCTTCCTCAAACATAAGCCTGAGCTCCATGAGGGTGTGTGCTTTCCCATTCATGCTGTTAACATTGGACACTGCCCCTTGGTTGTCACAAAACAGCAGCAGCACTGCTCCCCGCAACTTGCCACTATTTGCTTTAATACAAGACCTTACCAATAAACATATATTTTTAACTTCCCTGTGGCAGGAAGACAATTCCCCTCTGCTCATTTGCTCCTGCTCTTCCACAGTGAAACTTTCCTGCATGGGCTGCACCAGCAGCTCTTCTGAGAAACCCCCATACCCCCTAGCAGAGGCATCCCCATAGCACACATATACAGGCCCCTCCTGCCTCCAAGGTTTTCCTTTCTGATTCCTCAGAGCCCCCTCCCAGTACCCCAAATCTTCCTCAGACAACTCTGCCAACTCCTCTGACAGGCTCTCACCCCACTCCTGGAGCCTCCCCATGGCTTGGAACAACCTCCTGGTGTACAAAGGGGCCAGTCGTACCGCAGGACTGACACTCACTAGCAGGCCAGCCAGACTGGCCAAGTCCCTTTTTGTACTCCCTACTTTCCCCACCTGCCTGATTTGCTCTGTGATGTACTCTACCTTATCCTGAGGCACATAAAACGCCTGCTCCTCCAAATCCACCAACAAGCCCAAGTATTGACCCCTCCTTGTCGGGTCTGACACACACTTGCCCCTTGACAGACAGAAACCCAGAAAGGTCAGCAGCAGTATCAGTGCCCTCATCCCCAGCCTCCCCTGCCTCTCACTGGCAGATATGAATATTGCATCGTCCACAAACGTGGTCATCCTGAGACCCCTTACCCTGAGGGGCCCATACACCTGGAGCATGAACCTGGTGTAGGTCCTGCAAGCCGACGATAACCCAAATGGCAAAACCGTGAATACATAAAACTTCCCCTGGAAACTCAGCCCCAGGTATTTTTGATCCTCCTGGTGCACCCTGAAGTGATGGTAGCCAGCCTTAAAGTCAGTCAGGCATAACCAGTCTCCAGGCCTTGCATACTGTGGTACGTCTGTCAACTTCTCATACGAGAAGCTCACATATTTGTCAAACAAATTGATGTACCGAGCATCCAGAATCAGGCGCAGCTTGCCCTTCCTGTTTGCTGCTACCCCCAACCCACTGCATACCTGTACCTTATCTTCAGCCACTTCACGTACTGCCCCTGTGTTAAGCAAATCCTCCAAGGACGTCTTCACAAACGCCTCATGCAGTTGCACAGACTTTCTATTAGCAAACTGCACTTTCCCAGGTTTGTCCCCTTGGAGCAACTCCCTGGCCCTCTGCCCTTGCCCAGCTACTGTGCCCTTCAACAGTTCCCACACCTGCTGTCTTCTTTGGCTATACCTAGGGTGGCCCTTCTGCGCTTCGGTGTCCACCCCTACCCATTCCACCTTGACCCCGTGCCTGAGCCACGACAAAATCTTAAGCTGCTCTGCAGAGAGCGGTGCATCGCCCTGTGCCCACTTGAAATACTCCTCCCACGCCTTTATACGTCTATTTGGCACCCCTGCCACAAACTCATCGTCTTTAAGTGCCCTGCCCCACTCCTGCGCAAGCGACCATGGGGTGCCTGGGCCTGCTGGCTCCCCCACAGTACTGTTGCTCTCCTGCCAGGCCTCCAAAGCCTGATGTACTTCCTCCCACTTCACGTCTATGCTTGGCCCAACCCTATCACAACTTGCTATGAACCTTGTTGCTTGTGGAGCTTGACCTGCCCCACTGCCAGCCCCACCTTGTGGTTCTGTGGCTTCAGCCCAACCTGCCCCTTCCCAATCTGGCCCCCCCACCTCTAACTCTCCCGTTGACAAAAACACCCCCTGCATGATTTAATTTCTATGTACCCACCCCCTTCCCTTGTGCTCCTGCAGATGTGTGAACATGCAGAACTTTTCTCCTGCAATGGCATTGCATATCCCATCCAACCACCAGCCTCTGCAGCAGTCCTTGGGCGCCTGCCTTGCCCCAGGATAATGTGTGAGATCAAAACCCCCATTTTGCAGCTGCTTCCTCTTTGGGGTCCCCGCGCCCCCGCGCCCCTGACCGCCCGGAGATCCGTAGTTGGGTGCAGCCGCTGCACGTTGCTGAAGACTCGTCGTCAGGACCGTGACTTGTGCACTTGCTTTCTCCTCCAAATGCACACTGTGTGCCTTGTCTTGCAAGACAGCATAATCCAGCTGCCACCGCTCCGCGAACAGGTAGTCCAGCAGCCCTTTTATCTTCCCCGCCTGCACCCGGTGCCTCTCTTGCACTACATATGGTTTGTTTCACCATGTTTGCCCCTCGGGCAATCTGACTTTTCCTCCCGAATAGGCCCTGGCGTCCCCGGCGCCAACTGTCTCTCCCGATCGCCGGCTGCCCGAACCCTTGGCCCTCCTTTTGGCCGTGCAAGCTTTACAACCCTGTTCCCCTTACCTCTGACAAGAGTTAAGTATCTCTTTTACAGCCTAAAGCTCACGCTTGTGGTTCCCCCTTTTTGCCTCGCCTGACTCCCCTTCCCCTGCCTTGACCTGTGTGCTCTCTCCCTCCCTGGATGCTACCTGCATGCGTCCTGGTCCCCTACAGCCCTCACTTGATAGCTGCTGCCCCTTTCTGACGACCCTCCACGGCCATGCGTGACTCACCCGGTACGCCATAAGGCCCTCCACTCTCCCCCAGCCCTTGCCTGCTTTGCCAGCTAAGCCTCACTACAGTGTTCTCAGCTGCAGCTCGCTCGCAACGAGCTGCCCAAAGCATGCCCATGAAAGAATCACTTTACAGTGCCGTTCTGCGCATTCAAATCCTACGTTGCCCTGCCCTGCTTGCCCTGCCTTTACCACAGCCCAACAAACTGCACAGGCAGGTCCTACAGCCATATGCCACATGCCCTAGTCTCTGTCGCCTGACTCCCCAGGCCCTGTTCTTGGCTTTCACATAGCATGAGACCTGCTAGGAAAAACATGCCTTGGGCGCAACACCCCCCTGACTGCGTCCCCCACCTTGCGCTTCACTACTGCCAGCACTCAACTTGCCTAGCACTCTGGCCTATATGCAACTTGATAAGTCCGGTCGTGCGCTTACCTTTTCCCTTGCCTGTAATTTCTTTGCCTCTGAGTCGCTGGACTCGATGGAGATGTTTGCGTAGTTCTTGTTCTGCAACTGTTTGTCCAGCCGCAGCTCATGTGCTGCTACTTCCAGCGCCCTCTTGTAGAAATCCCTGGCACCTCTGCCGGTTTGGTTGTAGTCCTTTCTGCAGTCTTCCCTGAGTTCTGTAGCTCGCCTGGCAAGATCCTGCCAATCATCCTCGTGCTTGCCTCTGGTGGCTGCTGCCACCCTCTGTGCCATGGCCCTGACCTTTTCCCTGGCGCTGCCCTGCTCCCAGGCGACCATCCCTCAGCTTAAGTGCATCCCATATCAAATGTCAGCCTCTTGCTGGTATGATAACCCATGCACCAAGACTGTACCTTATTTTCCCTTGTACCTTATGTCAGCAACGTGGCCCCTTCCCTTTGGCCTGCTAGCCTTGCCCTCTTCCCACTTAAAGCTGTCTCCTGTCCCACAGCATGTTAACCTCCCTGGTGCTATTGTTTCCATTGCTTTTTGGGGGGTCTCTGCCTGCCTGACACCTCCCCCTTGAGGTTCTGCTGTGATACCCCCTCTTCCAAGCTCCCTCCCTTCCTCTTGTTGGTCTCTTCCCCTGATCCCTTCCCTTTCCAACAAGGATACCACCTTGCCCAGCATGCTCCCATCTCCCTGTGGTGGCACCCTTCCTGCAATATGACTGTACCTTATTTTTTGCTGTACCTTATGCGAGCCCCCTTGCCCTGGCACCCTGGCCCTGGCCTCCCGGCTCTCACCCTCCTGGCCCCTGCCTCCTGGCCCCCAGGCACAGGCCCCCTGGCCCTCCAGCACTGGCCCCCTGGCCCAGGCCTCCCTGGCCTCCCGGCCCTGGCCCCCTTGCCCCCTTGGCTCTGCCCTTGGCCTCTGGCCTGCCCCCCCCCTTGTGCGTTTGACTAATGCATGTTGCCCTCTGGTCTCCAACCGCCTTAAAAGGCCTCCCCATATTCCCCTGAATTGCCCTGGCCTTCTTGCCTACATTCCAGTTAATCCCACAGGTAGCCTTGCTCTTGCCAGCCTCCAGGTAACCTTGTCCCCTTCCCCCTCGAGCTTATGACACCCTGCCTTTCCTCTCTTCAAAGGGATTTGGCCTCCAACCGGCACCCCAGCTTCTTTGACCAATGGCATACGTTAGACACCTCAGTCTCCCTGTCCTGCCAGCCCTGTATCCCTTGGCCTGACCTTCATTTCTCAGTTCCCGCACCCCAATGTGCGACGTAGCCGTGACTCTGCGCTTTTGTTGCCTTTGAGCCTGCTGTTGCCCTTAGTTAGTCCGCAGGGTTAGTACATATTTCCTGATTTATGTCTACTGCACTGCGAGACTTGCCAGGTGCTGCCTACTGCAGCTTGCAACCCAATCGTTCTTGCATGAACCCTCCTATTTTGCGATAAAGTTAAACTAACTTCTTACCTTGTGACTCTCCGCCGCCTGTTCAGCGCGAGTCAGCAACCTGCTACGATCTTCGTCCGAACTGGCAAGCTCAGACGAAGAGAAGCTGCCCGAGGAGCTCCTGCGTCTCTTGCTGTGTTTCTTTGTTTTCCTTTGTAATTTATTTACCTGTTTCAACGTTTCTTTTGAAGGCGGCGACGCGACTGCCCTGTTGGTTACTTGCTCCCCGTGGCTGGCCCACTCTTTAGGTACTGGCTCTATTCTGTTCACGAACACCCTGTCTAGCCTGTCGAAAACTTCTGATGGGGCTAACCAAACCCTTAGAGGATTAAACTTGGGTGCAGCTGACGGATTACTTAGAACTGAGCTCGAATAGGGCGAGTTTGGACTGAATAACGATGTGTGCACTCTAAACACGACCTGTTTGGTGTCCCCTGGGGACCCGGCAGCCCTCTTAGCTATCACCTCAACAAAGTGCTCTTCATTCAACTCTTCGAGACCGCCATAATATATGACGGCGACCTCGTAGAGTTTGTGAGGATCTGCTTCCTTTCCTATTAGAGCGAAACCACATGACTTTCCGGACTGAGCTTTAGCTCGAAAGTCGTCCGGTGGATCAATGTTAGCTGCCCAAGCTTCGAAAAGGGGTAACACATCTCTTACCGCCCCAGCACCTGACGCCATGCTGAGGAATAACAAATACAAACTGCTCCTGCCCAAGCCAGTGGCGTCGGCCACCAACACCAATAAAGGTGCGATGAGCCGTCCGTCACCAGGGTATACACAGTCAAGCTAGTGCAACACCGCTCCTGTCTCTCTAGATTGAAACCCTGCCCTTTACCAAGCTTGGTAGCTTTAATGAGTTAGTTCAGCCGTTGTTTCCCTTGAAATATCCCATATAATTCATCCGTGATCTGGAGTCACGTGATGGTTCCCTTAGTCACCCCTCCTGAGGGGTTTACTAGCCCTCTCGTAGCAATGGTATTTTCCTGCGCTCTCAGCGATTGTACTGCTGCGCTCTGCCAGCGGAATTTCCTGCGCTCTCAGCGATTGTACTGCTGCGCTCTGCCAGCGCGCGAATTTCCTGCGCTCTCAGCGATTGGGGGTCAACCTATATAGCCCGGCGAGGCCGGGGCAAAAAATTTTGTAGGGATACCGTTGGGCACGGCTACCCTCTATGGCGATCCGTCCAGGGAGTTTTAGCGCGTAGACTTAGTCATCGCCTGGGCTCTCAGAATCTGACTCTTCTGCGCAGATTTGCCGTGTTTACTGTACAAAGACGTACCGTATTTCGAATCAGTTGAGCTTTGTCCGCATATAGGACTGGGTATACCCCTTCAGGAGGGGCTTGATTACATTCCGTTTGTCGCAGGAACTAACACCAAAAGCATCAGCAACGACCGTTTGGAGCGGAACCATACTTTAGGAAAGTTCAGATTGAAGCACATCATCATCTGTACCGCAGAGTTAGTTGAGACAAAGTAATTCATTGTAGCACTTGATTTCTGTTTGTGTGATTCTTATCAATAGTAAAGAGCATAATTTCATAGCCGCGACTGTTTGATTGTTTGTTTATCGAAATCTTTGCAGCCCCAAAGATCGCGGTAGTTTGACACGCATCAGGAAGAATATATATTTGATCGATCTAAGAAATTGTAGAAGCAGTTGCTGTAGTATTTAAAGATCATTCATAGTACCTTTGAAAGGATTTACTTTATCATCTGGAAGTCCAAGGTTGGTGGTATGACCTTGGGGAGGTTTGAGATACTGCAACATTAGTAAAACAATTCGTTAATTTTATAACTGCAGTGAACGTAATTAGCAGAAAGGAACCTCGTAATACCGAATTTACAATATACTAGCATTGCACGATTGCAACTAGGTTCGCGGGATGCCCCTTTAGGAGGGGTCTGATTACACTCCGTTTGTTGTACAGGCACCCCTGCAGCCAGCTGAAACAGCAGAATCAGCAATACAGTAAGTAGCAGTACCAGCAATATCTGACATTAATTTGTGTCGTGAACACACGAGCGTAATCTCTAATAGTGTGTTAGGCCATCTAGAGCGCGAGGCCTTGTTTGACTAAACAACTAGAATGGCAGACGTACAAACTCCTGTTCGTTTAGAGTTTTTCTATGGAAAGCCCACAGAAGACCCTTTTCAGTGGCTTGAGTCCTTTGAGTTGTTTATTGAGATCAACCATGTTGTGGGCGATCGAGTTTTACGATTTGTCAAACACGCAATGCTTGAAGAAGCATATACCTGGTTTCGTGCAAATCAAGATGACTTTAATGACTGGGATGAATGCAAGGAGGCTTTTCTCGAAAGATTTGGCCTCGACGAGGACACCCTTATGGTGAAATTAGACACATGCACACAACAATCCAATGAGACTGTTAGGAGTTATGCTGACAGATTTAGGAAATTAGTGGGTTACTTGCAGATCTCTCTGCCACCCAGAATGATAACACAGCTATTTGTTAAAGGTCTAGTACCACATCTACGTGAGAGGGTTCAGATGACCTACCCCGGTAAAGGAGCGTTAGCCGACATTATAAAATTGGCAGCTGATTATGAACAAACATTCGGACACGCGCCTTTAGGGGGCATGTATTCAAACCAGACCATAGAAGTGCCGGTGCGCGAGAGGATTGAGCAATGGAATCGCCGCGCCGTTGACAATGTGGTTCAGCGTGCAGCACGCCCGCCGCCGCAGCAAAATCAGAGAGAGAACAATAGAGACAACAGAAATTGGCAGCGTCAGCGAGACTTCCCGGAGCGACGCAACCAGCAGCCAGCAGCACCGCCTAGGCAGATTGCACCAAACAACCCACCAAGGGAGGCACCTGCGCCACCCCCAATTAATGACATTGACACCCTCACAAGGGAGATGGAGAGACTACGAATTCAAATCGCAGAACTACAGCGACAGCCCACAGCCAACTTCACCAAGTTTGTGGAGCATGAACAGCAACCGGAGCAACCGCCCCCGGAGCACGCCACAATAATGTATGATGGATTTACGGATCCTTTTCCTGTGTATCCTATGTATGCCACTAAGAGGCCAGCAGAAAGTCCACCTGAAGCAAACCAACCGCTGCTTCGGCGCCGCCCCAACAATCTGGAGGACACCACAGTTGACCCAAGAAACATACCAAGGCCTGCCGCCCCTCGGCCTGCACCAGCTCAGAGACAACCAGTAGAACCTACAACACCAGCAGCACCCCCTCCTGCACCTGCAAGGGAGCCAGCAGCGCGTCCACACGTGGACCTTGGAGGATTGCCTCCCCTACCTAATGCCGCACGTCCCGCCGCCTACAGGAGACCAGTGGCCATCGCACCAGCAACGGCAGAACCCATACAGCAGATTAAAGGGCTTCCCATGAAGCTCACCGTACAAACCTACCTGAACCACATCAGCGAGGAGGAGTTCAACAAGTCAATCAAGGAGCTAAAGGAGTCCCGTGAGGAATTTCTGCTTAACAGACAGCGAGACCCGCCGCCAGCGAGAGCTACCAATGCGGAAGTTATCTACGTTTCTGGAGAGACCACCTCAACTAGCAGGACTGACAACGAGGAGTCACCTTCAACGCAAATGCCACAATCAAACCTACAAAGAAATCCGGTAAACACTACTGTTGCCACCGTACCTATAATCATCAATGATTTAGTATTTGAGGATGGCATCATTGATACTGGTGCCACAAACACAATGATTTCACAATCAGCCGCACGACAGTTAAATTTAATTGATCAGATTGAGCCTTCACGTCTTAGATACTCGTGTGCAGATGGGAAAATGTCCACTCCTTGGGGCATTATTCGCAAGCTCCCTGTAGGAGTTGAGGGCTTAGTAATACCAATTGACGTATTTGTTAGTGGAGCGACTTCTTATGATGTACTTCTTGGAACAGATTGGCTTACTCAGGCTCACGCCGAGATAAGCTTCGCCAAGCAAGAAATGTCTTTTCGAATAGAACCACAAATTATGGGGAGAGTTCCCATCACTGTCATGCCTGCCAGTAAAAGCAGCAACCGATATTGCGTCGCGAGAGTCCCAGGAATCGATTTCGATGGTCCCGCGGGTCATCCCGCCGACCCAGGGGTACCTGGGGTACCCGGCCTACCGAACGAAATTATAAACATTGAGGACGATCTGTCAGAAGAATCCCAGGAAGAAACAGACCTTTATTCCGGGAGTGAGGGAGAAATTCCTAGTACTGAACCGTCCGATGAGGAGGAAGAGTATTCGGAGGAGCATGAGGCTTCCTCTTCCGAAAGTGAGATTGAGATTACAATGCCACAGTAAGCAACGAGGGTCGAGAGCTTGAGTTAGCAGCCCATCCTTACATGACTGAAGATTGGATGTTAGAAACTAGCATTTTTAGAGAAATTGAAACACAGTGGGGTCCTTTTGACCTCGACGCATGTTGTGATCTCCAAGGTCACAACTCTCAGTTACCTTTGTATTGGTCCGCTGAGGACGATTGTTTACAGCAGAGCTGGACCCATTTGAGTATATATTGCAACCCACCTTTTTCGATAATTGACAGAGTTGTGAATCACTGTCTCGCGTGTTTCACCAGTAGTCCCTTTACCACTAGCGCAGTACTTGTGCTACCATGGTGGCCTTCTGCCCCTTGGTTTCCAACAGTAATGGAGCAATTTGAGATCATCAAACAATACCCTCCTGTTGTGCAGCTTTTCACAGCCCCGGGAGAGGACCCTGCAGGTCCGCGACGACGTTATGGCCCTACCAGATGGCCTGTCATAATTGTTCGTGTCCCCACCTCCCTTAGGAAGGAAGATCCTGGTATGAAGAAGTTGAGAGAGATAATAAATACTGAAAAGATGAAACAGGACCCCGATCCCATGTTAAAAATCACCACCGGGATGCGAAAATTGGGTCCTATGAGAGAACAAGAGATTGAGAGATTAGTACAGGAGTACAAGGATGTATTTACCCCAGGTATAGTACAAGAAAGAACCACCTTATTTCACCACCGCATAGACACTGGGGATGCGGTCCCCATTAAAACACGCCCTTATCGCTTGTCCCGTTCGGAGGATCAGGTGATCGAGGAAGAAGTTCACAAAATGCTAGAGGCTGGAGTGGTAGTGCCTTCCAGCTCTCCTTGGTCTAGTTCGCCTGTGTTAGTAGGCAAGCCGGATGGCTCTGTCCGGTTTTGTATTGACTACCGTCCATTAAATGCAGTTACCAGACGGGACAATTACCCCATGCCTAGGATAGATGAGACCCTAGATTCCTTAGGTCAGGGGGTGGAGTATTTAAGTAAGATTGATTGCAAGTCAGCCTTTTGGTTGATACCAGTAGCCCCAGAGGACCGTGCAAAGACCGCTTTTACCACCAAAGAAGGTTTATTCGAGTTTGTATCAATGCCGTTCGGCTTGCGTAACGCCCCGGCTACGCTTCAGAGATTTGTTAACACTCTGTTGCAAGACTTAATAGGAAAGTGTTGTGTCATTTATTTAGATGACTGTTTGATATACATCCGCACATTTGAGGACCACCTCACACATCTGAAATTAGTGCTGGAACGCTTCCGTGCGGTGGGCTTTAGAGCCAACCCAGCCAAGTGTGAGTTATGTTGCAGTGAAGTGTTGTACTTAGGATACATTATTACGCCCCAAGGCATAAAGCCCAACCCTTCCAAGGTTGAGGCAGTACTCAACGCAGCACCGCCGACGAACGTTACCGAAGTCAGGTCCTTTCTGGGACTTGCAAACTACTACAGGAGATTTCTGCACAACATGGCCGCCATATCTGCCCCTTTGACGTGGCTCACGAAAAAGGGGGTTGTTTTCAACTGGACCCCTGACTGCCAAGCCGCCTTCGAAGCCATCAAGGCCATGCTAGTGGAAGCGCCGCTTCTACGATACCCCGACTTCAGCAAGAAATTCACGCTATATACTAATTGGCAGCCCGGAGCCGCCGCCGCTATTCTGGGCCAGGAGCTCGAGGATGGTGACCATGTGATCGCCTACGCCAGCAAAACTTTACAAGGAGCAGAGCTCAACTACTCTCCAACGGATGGGGAGCTGCTTGCCATAGTGTGGGCCGTGAAGCTATTCCGCCCCTACCTCTATGGAGTTCAATTTACTATAGTAACGGATCATAAAGCTTTAAAGTGGTTACTCACCACACGCAATTTGTCCGGCAAGCTAGCACGATACGCCATCGAACTACAAGAATATGACTTTGACATCCAGCACCGCTCGGGGACCTTGCATGGGAATGTGGACTGCCTTTCTCGTCTACGCCTACTGCCGCCCCCTGGAGAAGACTACAGTGAAGAGCCGCCGCCGCCGCCGCCGCTAGAAGAAGAAAATAATGAGGAGAACCACATGCACTGCTGCTACACCATGACCTTTGACAAGGAAAATATGCCGCCTGCTGGAGACACAATGGACCTGGACCAACCTTACCAGCCACTCGCGCACGATACCACCCAGCGCGGAGAGATAGTAACTTCACCAACCCTACGCCGCATGACGACCCCGGAGGATGATGCACCCCCTTTCAGGGACTGCCTTCCGGAGATGAGAATTGAATCAACACAGATTTATGACCTGCCGCCGCCTACGGAGACTATATCTGGCCGTTCTGCCGCTCTGGCCAGCCAAGAACCCAAGACTACACCGCGTATGCGTTTTGACAGCCCGCCGCTTATGGAGGATGTACCGTGCCAAGTATGCACGGGAAGAGATGATGAGGAGACCATGCTACTATGTGACCTCTGCAACCACGGATACCACATCGACTGTTTGGAGCCTGCACTGGCCCGGGTACCCAGGGGACCCTGGCTATGCCCTTTATGTGACCAGATTGCAGATGCCGTCCCCACTCGTGACATTGTGGACGATGAAGAAGTACTTGACTACCTAGCCGCCCTTGAAAGCCCTGGAGCTTGGGACCGCAAGCTACCTGACATTCTTCTGGTGTACCGGACGAGTCCCCAGGGTTCCACCAAGCACAGCCCCTTCCGGTTGTTGTACGGAAGAGCGGCCACCCTACCTATCGACAACAAGACTGTTATATTGGATGAGTTATTTATGCCTTTCCCTCAGTGGAGTAATAGTGGCTATTCCGTCAGTGACAATAATAAATGACTAATATGGGCGAAACTACAAAGACTTAGCGGTTAGGAACAATTTGAATGAAGATAAAGATAACGCAAGTTACAGACACGTTTAGTGCAGGAAGGTAGTGGTGCTAGCACGGAGAGGCAAGGCACTTGTTTGGGACTTCACAAGCACTCCGGGTGTTTCCTTAAAGTTGCCCAATCAGTCCTTGATTGTTCATGTTCTAGACTCTACTCTTCGTCACACAGTAGAGCGAACTTTGACTCACACCCTCTGTGCCGCCACTGCACAGGTAACGTGATGGTGAATAGATTGGGAGATTTGAGGCTTTGTTGACCTTAATATTTCGTGTTATGTGTATGTGCTTGGCTATCTTATCATCGGACAATGAGATTGATCCTTTCTGAGTACGTACCAGTTAGGATAGTTTGAATTCCGTTGTTAAGAGAGAGCAAGTGAGCAATTGTAATACACTTGTTTGGGACTTCACAAGCACTCCGGGTGTTTCCTTAAAGTTGCCCAATCAGTCCTTGATTGTTCATGTTCTAGACTCTACTCTTCGTCACACAGTAGAGCGAACTTTGACTCACACCCTCCGTGCCGCCACTGCACAGGAATACGCCAAGCCCATAACCTAACAGGTTATGGGCCCACCACTCTCCCGTTGAGTGTGTGTGGCTGGCTCAAGAATCGGAGACGAGAAGCTGTATGGCCAAGCGCCGCAGATCGAAGCAGACTGCTCGCAAGACTACCAACGTCGACGTTCCTGCTCGGTTAAGAACCGGTCCACCTTCGTACAACGATAGAATCAGAAACGGAGGACAGCAAGGAGATCGGACTCCTGACGAACGGGCTGCCATTGTAAAATACTACGTGTTTCATCTGTACGTTGGACGACCTCTCCCCCTGCCAGCGTGGTTTGGTTCAAGATTTCCCACGTATCCAGCATACAAGTTCACTCCTTGGGAACAATCATTCGTTAATTTGGAACCAGGTTTCATCACCAAAGAGAAATTTCGGAGGTATTGTAGTGTAACGAAGTGGCTCAACAGAGAGCAAGAATTTGCTGAGCACACTGCATATTTGGCGGTTGAGTCTGCACTGGCAACTATTCCAGTGAAGGCCTTTCAGGATGTGCTGATCCCTAACATTCGTGACGAGTCTGAGTGGGAAACTGATTCAGACCTTGAAGGCATTGTGGAGTAAGTGGTTTAAGTGTACCTCTGACGCTAGAAACTGACATTCAGTGTGCACACTATGACTTCTAAGAAGAAGAGTCAGTCATCTAGTGGAACCTCTGCGTCTGTGAGTGAGACCACTACCTCAACACCTGTGAGAGAGCCTTGCACTCCCAGCACATCCAGGGGAGAAGGTGATGAGTTGCCAAAGGTGATTCCTACACTTGTGAAGGTACATATCAAGCTAAAAGAAAAGGGACACAACATTATGATTTGGAAGAATGCGTACCTTGCAGCAAATGAGGCCAAGGGATCACTGCCTGCAGTACTTGAGGACATGCCTGGGACCACGCATGATGCTGCAGCACTGCTGTTGCTGTATGAATCTGTACCCGAAGAGTGGCACGGGGAATTATCTGATTTATCCTCTGCATATGTTGCATATGAATATATCTGTAGGAAGTTCATTGGGGGTTATAATCTCCAAGCCAACATGGACTGGCTGTTGGAGATGAGTCAGGGGATGAAGCACGACGAGACCATTTCCCAATATGTGAGTCGCATGCTGAATCTGAAGGCATGTCTTCAGAGGAATAATCATCCTCTTCTGGATAGCTTTGTAGCTACCCAAATTGTGCAGGGTCTACCTGAAGCAGCCAAGGAGACAGGCAGCCTGTCAACAGCAGCAGGGACCCCACTCAACAAGCTGGCAGACCTGCTGAGGACCACAGCCGTTGCTCTGGGGTTTGATGAGACTGCCCCACGTCAGCCACGAGTTTTGGCTAATCCTCAGGGCAGCAACAGAGTCAGCACCCCTGGAGCATTCAGTGGAGCCAGTCCTTCGCCCTCAACCGGACAGTCTGATTCCAAGGGAGTTTGCAACTACTGCAATAAAAAGGGCCATTATTGGAGAGACTGCAGAAAGAGGCGCAGGGACGAGGAGACACAGAGGAACGTGGTGGCAGCTGTCCAACAGCTGCAAGGCATGTGGCCTCAGGGCCAGCCATCTATGGGTGGACACCATCCCCCAGTAGCCCAACTGGCCCATCATGGTGCAGATGCCTTCCCTGCTTGGTTTCAGCCTCCTGCTCCACCTCCACCTCCTCCTGAAGGTATGCTGTACACAATATCTCACAATGTCCTGGACAGTACGATCAGTAAACCCCTGCAGCACTCCTGGCTGGTTGACAGTGGGGCCTCGGTCCACCTAGTAAATGACGTGGCATTGCTGCATAACCCTATCATCCATGCCAAACCAATTCCCCTGCACTTGGCCACCTCTGGTGCCACTGGGTGTATTATTGCATCTGGGTCAGTCTGCATTTTGAGCCCGCAACGCATTCCCCTCTGGATCCATCATGTGCAGTGTGTCCCTTCAGCTACCACCAACATCCTGTCAGTATCTGCTGCCCTTAGGGATGGTGCAGTATTCCAAACAGACAATGTGGGTGCCTTTTCGTATGTCAGTGGACCAAACCACTGGAGAGCTCAGGTCACTGCAGAGATGGGACTGTACTACATTCATAGTGTAGTTGCAGTGAGAGGAACCAGCACATCAAAGCATGCAGCCAGTGCAACCAAACAGCTAAAATCCAGTATCTTATCACACAGCTGTGCCAAACGTTACTTGTGGCATAGCAGAATGGGACACCCTGGAGAAACGTGGATGCAGCGTCTTGCTAAGGAGAACCTTGTGACTGGGATTGACACCTCCCTCTCTCCCTGCACTGATTGCCCGGTACACTGTGAAGCGTGTATTGAAGGAAAGACTGCCAGACCCTCTTTCGGAATCAGTACCAGACCTGCCTTGGAACCTCTGGATCGAGTACACATAGATACTGTGGGTCCTATTACACCTGCAGCCATTACTGGTGAACGTTTGTGGGTTACTGTACTGGATGAAGCCTCTCATTGGAAAGCAGTTATTCCAGTAAAGTCCAAAGACACCATCAGTGCAGCTGTCAGGGACTTACTTGTTTACTGGCAGACGCAACGAAAAACCACTGTGAAGTGTGTCAGATGTGACAGAGGAACTGAATTTGTTAATGCCCGGTTCAAGGAGTTCTGTGCCTCCCAGGGGACTAAGCTGGAGACCTCTGCCCCGTACACCCCACAGCAGAATGGAGCAGCTGAACGAGCCAACCGAACCCTGAAGGAAAGAACCCGGACTATCCTGAGCTTTGCTGCTGCCAGTCCCACCCTCTGGAAAGAAGCCCTGGAGACAGCATGCACCCTGCTTAACATGGGCCCAAGCACAGGCAGGGACCTTACCCCCTTTGAATTGTTCTGGGGATATAAGCCTGATGTCTCACTCCTGCGCACATGGGGTTGTCTTGCATATGTGCATATCCCAGATGTCCAGAGGCCAGTCTTTGCACCAAAAACTGTGCCAGGAATGCTCACCGGTTATTCAGCCTCCTCCAAAGCCTATCGGATATACATGGGTGGGGGTATATGGCGAGAGAGCAGAGATGTCATCTTTGTGGAGCATCTCAGAGGGGCCTCTCGTGTTGGTCTCAGTGTGACTCCTGCTCAGTCTGAGGAATTTCTGTCCCCTGTTCCCTCTGAACCCAGCACTACCAAACAGCACCCAGAGCCAGTTAAGGTATCCTGTGGAGACGACAGTGAGGCAGAGATCCAGGACTCATCAGTTGAGACAGTGCATCCACACGTTTCCCAGGAAGACACAGACTCAGAATGTCCAGGACCCTCTGGGAAGGCTGAGCCCGAGCCTGACCCCCAGAGATCCACTGCTCCCGCGGAGATCCGAAGGACCATCGAAGCAGCTCTGGACCTGGCCCGCGGCTCTCATTCGGACTCTGGACTACAGCAACAAATGATGCGAGCTCAAGAGTCTCTCAGACCGACCAGCCTGGAAAATTTCAATTTGGCTGCTGATGGGCTAACAAGAGCCCAGAGGCATGAGCAACGAACACTTGCAAGAGAACTCCTGCTGTCACAGGAGGTGGGAGAGAGCAGAGACAAAGTGGGGCTAACAGAAAGTGACACACAGTCACAGGGACCAGGGGAAGTGCAGATAGATGGGTGCCAGTCTGAGAGCCCTGATTTTCATGTTAGTGATGAGAGGGGGGCAGCCACAATCATGACTGCAAATGGTCCCAGGGAGCTGAGTTGCACGGGTGGGTCCTGTCCAGTGAATGAGCTTCATGTCAGTGGTGGGACTTGTGTGGAAACATCTGGCACTCCCCATCAGTGGCGTGGACTGCTAGGGGAAGGTGGTGACAGCCACAGTCCTGAGAAGAGTCATTCCACTCTCTCGGAAACAGCCAGAAATGTCTGTGCGAGCAGTACTGGGTCAGCATCCCAGTACTTGTGTGAGAGCCGAGAAGAGGAGGTGAATCAGGTGCACGTACAATGTGTGGTACCACCAAATTACAAGTGCAGCCTGAGAGGTACCTGTGTATGGGAGAAGGATGTCAGGGATGAGAGGTCACAGTCTCTTGTGACACAACGTGGAAGTCAGAGACATACAAGTCAAGAAAGGGAGGGGAAGCAAAGGGGCGACCAGAGCCCACCTCCCTCTGCCTGTGAGAGCCCTCAAGAGCCTGAGCTTGAGAGGATGTGTAAGAGTGTGGATGTGGAGGTGAACCGGAAGCTCAGACAATGTGTAACGACCGGGATTCGTACCCGGGACTGCGAGGTCCCTCGGAGGAATCCTACCAACTAGGCCGGGTGTGCCACGTGCCTAAAAGGTACGATCGGTATTTATCGGCATTGCTCAGCGGTTAAGTAGGGCTCCGACTATCGGACATCGCCCGATAGTCGTTACATTTCTCCCCCTCTTAGACCACAATCGTCCTCGATTGTGCCTGGGAACGGAGAATTGGTGGATGGTCCACGTGCCCATACACGTGGGTGGTGGTTGGTGAGTGAGCCCATGGATAAGGACTGTCCGTTAAGGAGGGTCCGTTGGAAGATAGCGTCCGGATGTTACGGCCTGGAATCCCATCCCCCTTGTGGGCAGGCGCGTCGCACCGCGTGATCGCAACGCGAGAGGAAAATGGGTTTCCTGCTCGCCGATACCAAAAACAAATGTAATGATCTAGGAAATTCACGAAGACAAAGGCTAGATGCAAGATCTAAGACAAAGGCTCGTGTGAGAATGACCTCACACAGGTGCATACCGAGTCGTATGCACCCTCGTGGTCGAAGACCACGTGAGACCCGTATCCGACGGGTGGACGTATCCGGAAGTACGTTACATTTCTCCCCCTCTTAGCTAGCCGAGCTCCTGGGAGGCTAACAAAGGGTGAGTGTGGAAGGCTCACTGTAACACATCCACAAGATGGTGAGCTGATGAGCGACGACCCGAAGACACCAAGCCCGAGGACTTGGGTTCGAACTTGCCTTGGGTGTACTGAGTAATAAGCCCGCAGTGAACGGGGTAACGCCGGCCACAGGCCAAACGCCACTGATTCGAAGAGCTAAGTCACTACAGCAGTAAGACACAGCTTATGCTGGGACCCGAGGGAGTGGGCCAAAAAACAAATGTAATGATCTAGGAAATTCACGAAGACAAAGGCTAGATGCAAGATCTAAGACAAAGGCTCGTGTGAGAATGACCTCACACAGGTGCATACCGAGTCGTATGCACCCTCGTGGTCGAAGACCACGTGAGACCCGTATCCGACGGGTGGACGTATCCGGAAGTACGTTACATTTCTCCCCCTCTTAGCTAGCCGAGCTCCTGGGAGGCTAACAGCCGAGGTCTTACACCTGCGGAAATCAACTATGCCACTGGGGAACAAGAGCTCCTGGCTGTGGTGCACGCCCTCACTGTCTGGCGCTGCTACCTTGAAGGTGCTCCTGAGTTCCGGGTCGTCACAGACCACAAAGCCATCACCTACTTGGACTCGCTTCCTACCCTTAGCCGACGTCAAACACGATGGGCTGAGTTCCTTTCCAGGTTCCACTTCCGTTGGGATCATGTTGCTGGCAAGTCCAATGTGGTAGCTGATGCCCTCAGTCGTCACCCTGCCCTCGGCAGTGATTACACTCCACCGTGTGGCTTTGTCAATGCCATTGTGGCATCTGGGGTCTTAGCACCCCCTGACTCTCCCTGTCTACCGAGTCCATCCCTATCTGCCGTCCTCCGTTCCGGTGTGACTTCAGGGGGGGAGAGCCCACGAGCCTGTCATGGAAAGACAAGTTCGTGCAAGGTTATTCTGTGGACCCATGGTTCCAGGATGCTGACAACTTGAAGGGTCTCCTCTCACATGAGGGTCTCTTCCTACACGACGGCAAAGTTGCCGTACCCGATGCATTTGGGTTGCGAACCCTTCTCCTTAAGGAAATGCATGACAGCCCATACGCTGGACACCAAGGTGTTCGGAAGACCCTGAAGCTCATAACCCGCCATTACTGGTGGCCTTCTATGACTCAGGAAGTGGAGAGGTATGTCACCACATGCCATCTGTGCCAAAAGAACAAAGCCAGGAACCTCAAACCAGCTGGTCTCCTGCAACCTCTGGGCTTACCCTTGGCTCCTTGGCATACAGTCACGATGGACTTCATCACGCAACTACCGTCCACAGAGCGCGGCCACGATGCCATCTTCGTCATCGTGGACAAACTCTCCAAGATGGTCCATCTGGTGCCAACCACGTCGCGAGCGACAGCGGAGCAAACGGCACGCCTGTACGTTGACAACGTATGGAAGTTGCATGGGGTCCCCCAAGTGATAGTGTCTGACAGAGATCCACTCTTCACCAGCCACTTCACCAAGGCTTTGTGCGAGATACTCGGTACCAAACAGGCCATGTCCACTGCCTACCACCCTCAAACGGATGGTCAGACAGAAAGGACCAACCGGGTACTGGAAGACATGCTACGCATGTACGTGTCGTCCAGCCAAACTGACTGGGACACCAAGTTGTCCTGCGCCGAGTTTGCTATCAACAACGCAGACCATGAAAGCACAGGAACTACTCCATTCATGCTCAACTACGGGCATCATCCATACCTCCCAGCCACGCTCCTACCCAACCTACGGGTTCCGAGCGCAGCCGGCTTCGTTCAGCGCATGCAGCGTTTGATCAATGAAGCTCGGATGGTACACCGAGTAGCCACCAACCGACAGGCACAGGCAGCCAACACAAAACGTAGGGATCTCCAGTTCTCACCAGGGGATTGGGTCCTTCTGTCCTCCAAGGACCTACGTTTTAAGCAAGGCACTCCAAAACTCCTCCCTCGCTGGGTAGGTCCATTCCAAGTCCACAAGCGCATTGGCAAACAAGCTTATGAGCTAGTTCTGCCTGCACGCTGGAGAATACATGATGTCTTTCATATATCCAAGTTGGAACCCTACCGTAGGGATGGATCAGTTCAACCACCGCCTCCAGCGGAACTTCTCCTTGGAGAAGAGGAATACGAGGTGGACTCCATCGTAGCCCACCGTCGTGTCAATTCTCGAAATCCCGCCAAGTACGAGTACCTCGTCCAGTGGACAGGTCACTCTCCGGAACACAATACTTGGGAACCACAAGGGAATTTGACCAATGCTCCTGAAGTGCTCAAGAGGTACTGGGACACAGTCGGTCGCAACGCACCGACATAGGAGGTTCACCAGCGGCCTTGAGCCCCCGCGCCTGCGGGAGGGTCGTGGTTATTTAGCCGCATACTCGAGTGCACCGAGTATCCTTCCGACTTGCAGGTCAAGTGCTAGCCTTCCTACGCCCACTCCCTCGGGTCCCAGCATAAGCTGTGTCTTACTGCTGTAGTGACTTAGCTCTTCGAATCAGTGGCGTTTGGCCTGTGGCCGGCGTTACCCCGTTCACTGCGGGCTTATTACTCAGTACACCCAAGGCAAGTTCGAACCCAAGTCCTCGGGCTTGGTGTCTTCGGGTCGTCGCTCATCAGCTCACCATCTTGTGGATGTGTTACAGTGAGCCTTCCACACTCACCCTTTGTTAGCCTCCCAGGAGCTCGGCTAGCTAAGAGGGGGAGAAATGTAACGTACTTCCGGATACGTCCACCCGTCGGATACGGGTCTCACGTGGTCTTCGACCACGAGGGTGCATACGACTCGGTATGCACCTGTGTGAGGTCATTCTCACACGAGCCTTTGTCTTAGATCTTGCATCTAGCCTTTGTCTTCGTGAATTTCCTAGATCATTACACAATGTGAGAAACCTCCGGACTATGGATGCTTCCCGGGAGGTACCTGTGTTTGGGAGGAAGATGTGAGCGTGCGAGGCAACAAGTTGAGCAGTGCGAGGTGCGAATCCAAGAGAGAGAGAAGCATGAGAGAAAGCTCTGATACCACTGAGAGAAAAGCTAGCTGTAGTGCGGCGAGTGTCAGTGGAAGAGTAGTGGGTTCTGAGGGTGCAACCAACGATTCTCCCAAGGGTAAGGGAGAGGAGGGGAAGCACACTGGTGTTAGATTTGGTAAAATCCATGTTCCCTCTAATTTAAGAGAAGCTCAGATGTCTCCTCAGTGGGAATACTGGAAGGCTGCTATGCAAGAAGAGCAGAATTCATTAGACACCCATGAGGTTATGGAATATGTTCCCAGACCTCATGGGCATAAGGTAATACCAGTTCACTGGATTTTCTCAGTGAAAATGGATGCACATGGCAATGTGTTGAGATTCAAGGCAAGATTGGTTGCTCAGGGTTGTCGACAAATTCCTGGAGTAGATGTCATGGAGGTCTTTGCACCAACCAGCAGCTATGGAGCTAGGAGAACCTTGTTAGCTGTGGCTGCTAGGGAAGGTTATGAGATTCACCAGGTAGATGTTAAGACAGCCTTTCTCAATGGTGAGCTGGAGGAAGAAGTGTATGTAACGCAACCTCCTGGATTTGAGAATGGTGATCGCAATACCGTGTGTCGACTCAAAAAGGCACTGTATGGCCTAAAGCAGGCCCCACGTGCCTGGCACAAAACCCTTAATGACAAACTTGAAGTCATGGGGTATGAGGTGTGCAAGAGTGATGATGGAGTTTATGTGAGATGCTCTGAAGATGGGGGTAAATCCTACGTGCTAATTTATGTAGATGATCTCTTGATTGTATCCAAGGGCATGTCAGAGGTGGAGAGAGTGAAAGAGCTTCTCAAGAAAGAATTCACCATCCACGATCTAGGGGAAGTGAAGGATTTCTTAGGTTGTCAAGTCATGAGAGATAGAGAGAAGGGGTTAATCTCCTTGAGTTGCATTCCTAAGATAGATGCACTTGTGGAGAAGTTTGGTCTTGATCTTGAGTCAGTTGGGCCCGATACCCCAATGACAAAAGATTTTGTAATGTCTCAGATGCCTGCACCAAAGGATGAGAATGATAGTATTGGTGCTGGGAGTGTTCTGCCTCCTGGTCATCGATACTGTGAGTTAGTAGGGTCACTACTCTACATAGCTAACACCACTCGTCCTGATATATCCCAGGCTGTAGGAGTTCTGTCGAGGTACAGGATGTCACCCATAACAGCACACTGGAATGAAGCAATCCGTGTGTTGAAATATCTTAAGGGAACCCGAGACCTGGTTCTGATCCTTGGTGGAAAAGAAACAGAGTTGGAGGGATATGTTGATGCTGATTACGGTGGGGATCAAGACCACCGTTTCTCCACCACCGGCTTCGTTCTCACTGTGTTTGGAGGAGCAGTTGTGTGGGGAAGTAAAAAGCAATCTGCTGTGGCTACTTCCACAGTAGAAGCAGAATTCATGGCAGCAAGTGCTGTTGTGAAGGAAGCTAATTGGCTGAGGGGATTCCTAGAGGAAATTGGTGTGTTTCCCTGGATAGTGAAGATACATTGTGATAACCAAGGGTGCATCAATCACCTCAGGAATCCAGTGTATTCTAAACATACCAAGCACATTGCAATCAGCTGTCACTTTGCACGTGAAGCTATTGCAAAGGGGCAGGTTGACTTCAAATACATTCAGTCTGCCAGAAATGTGGCTGACATCTTCACTAAACCTCTAGTAAGATTAGTGTTTCAGGGTCATAGAAACTCACTGGGTCTTGCCAAGTTCTGGTGAGGAAAAGGCAAGGGGAAGTGTTATATTGGATGAGTTATTTATGCCTTTCCCTCAGTGGAGTAATAGTGGCTATTCCGTCAGTGACAATAATAAATGACTAATATGGGCGAAACTACAAAGACTTAGCGGTTAGGAACAATTTGAATGAAGATAAAGATAACGCAAGTTACAGACACGTTTAGTGCAGGAAGGTAGTGGTGCTAGCACGGAGAGGCAAGGCACTTGTTTGGGACTTCACAAGCACTCCGGGTGTTTCCTTAAAGTTGCCCAATCAGTCCTTGATTGTTCATGTTCTAGACTCTACTCTTCGTCACACAGTAGAGCGAACTTTGACTCACACCCTCCGTGCCGCCACTGCACAGGTAACGTGATGGTGAATAGATTGGGAGATTTGAGGCTTTGTTGACCTTAATATTTCGTGTTATGTGTATGTGCTTGGCTATCTTATCATCGGACAATGAGATTGATCCTTTCTGAGTACGTACCAGTTAGGATAGTTTGAATTCCGTTGTTAAGAGAGAGCAAGTGAGCAATTGTAATACACTTGTTTGGGACTTCACAAGCACTCCGGGTGTTTCCTTAAAGTTGCCCAATCAGTCCTTGATTGTTCATGTTCTAGACTCTACTCTTCGTCACACAGTAGAGCGAACTTTGACTCACACCCTCCGTGCCGCCACTGCACAGGAATACGCCAAGTCCATAACCTAACAAAGACCTTATCAAGCACCACGCCAGACATTGCAGGCGGGGAAGGAAGTTGCCCCCGCGAGAGACATCAAGAGGAGATAGCAGCCGCCCACACCAACATTATGCGCGCCCAAGAGCGCCAGAAAAGAGTATACGCTCAGAAGCTGAAGCCCACCAAGCGTGGACGCGAGATTGAAGAAGGGCTACGTAACCTACAGCCTGGAGACTTAATAGCCGTCAAAATTCGAAAGAAGCACAAGTTGGCCCCACCCTTTGTGGGCCCCTTCATCTTCAAGGAGTACTACGACGACAGCACGCTTGTTATCCAAAATTCTAAAGGAAAGATGTGGAGGAAATCCATCCACACTATTGGAAAGTACCATCACGACCGCCGTTAAAATCCAGCCTGAGAGTTGGCTTGAGAACAAACAAGCAATAGAATGTTATTGAGAATCATACAAGACTGAAAGACATGAACAATAGCAACTTTTTAAATAAAGGAGTTGTGCCTCCCTGTGGAGGACAAGCTGCACTTGAGACACCTGCATGATGTACCTTATGCTCGGACAATCGTACCTTATCTTTATAACCAAGCACCAGAAAGACGTTTCACAGTCTTTCTCTCCTTTTAGGGGGGGGAAAGCACGCTACATATGTCGTGAAATGGCGCGTGGCTGTGACCGCAAGTGGACAATCAATAATTGTTGTGTTTATGATGCGAAACCGGTAGAAATATGATGCCGGCGGAAGAGAGACATTTGACAGCTCGGAATCGAGTGGAAATTATGATGGTACATGTTCATCCCATTGGGGAATAAGACCTAGAAAATGGGCAAGACCTTTTGCCCTGTGGCTCCTGATTTCTGGCCCCTTTCAAGGCCAACTAGGACCCTCAGGAAGTCCCGTGTTAAGGAGTACAGCCAGAAGTAGACATTGGCTTCAGCCTGAATAGATTTACCTTCTCGTGGGTGCTCTGTGGTGTCGCCCCATGGAAGTGATCGGCACTTAAAGGCACCTACCGATAGATGCCGACGGATGTACCTGAACCTAAAGATTAATGATTTGGCAACTCTAAGCCGATCAAGACCGTTTCAGGTCTATTCCTAAAAGTTAGCTGCGTGAGAGCTACGCCGGTACGCTCATGAAAGCGCCGGTTGTATATAAGGAGGGATGCCTCCCCCTCACAGTTACAGTGAGATTCCAGAAAGTAAGGTTGTAAAAGGTTTGCCACCAAATCTGCCTCCTGTCCGGGCCGCGCCCCGATAGTGTGTTATGAGTCCTGATTGAATGATCGTTGTTAGTCCCACCAAAGCAATACCTGCGGTGAAACCTGCCTGATTGTCTCATTTACGTAAGAATATCGAAATTATTGAGCAACACCCCAGCAACAACTTTGTGCGAGTAACGTAGTACCATAAGCCAAGGAGCCGTAATACCCACGCGGGGATCCGCAACGACGCCATCGAGTACGAGTAAGTGCAAACATTTTAGACGAGACCGAACATTAAATACAGTTATAAGCAACACTTAGGTGAAGCAACAGCACCTAGAACAAGCCGCACGTTCAGTGCCACGCACCCAAGCCGTAGGGAACAATCGTCCCAAGCCCTCGAGCCAAGGAAGAATAGATACATCCTTGAATGGCCTTGTAAGCTCGCCAAATACAGTTTTAGTAATAACAGAACCGTGAAAGACGCAAGTGTTTAAAGTCCTCTCAACCGTAGCCGCACAGCTAGGTAGCCGCGCGCATCACCGACTAAAATAGTCCGGCCAACCAGAAACAAGCCGGCCAGCCGAATCCGCAATCCGGAGCCTTTCCCCGGACCGTAAATCAATTGTCACACCGTAACAGCTAGGTCTCAGGGCCGTAATCCCTGGGTGGCGATCCGACCAATCGATTCGAACCTACATTTCTAACCCCGCAGCCCGACTGAATCTCGCTAACTAACCGAAAAATTTTGTAGGGATACCGTTGGGCACGGCTACCCTGTATTAAGCACGCTACAATGCAATGAAGGCTTGGGCTTGAGGTCCCTCCCAAGTCCAAGGCACATCCTTCTTCAATAATTCTGTAAGGGGAAATGCAACATCTGCAAAATGATCCATAAATGTGTCATAGTATTGAGTTAAGCCTAAGAAACCTTTCAACTGTAACACATTCAAGGGAGTGGGCCAGTCCCGGATGGCTGCAACCTTCCTCGGATCCACCATAATCCCTTGGGGTGTCAACAAGTGTCCCAAGTATTCCACGTGCTTAGAAACAAACTCACATTTAGATCTTTTACAATAGAATTTATGTTCCCTAAGCACTGACAGGATAATACGTAAGTGCTCCATGTGTTCTGCAACAGACTTAGAATATATCAGGATGTCATCCAGGTAAACCAACACAAACCTATCCAGAAAGGGAGCCAGGATAGTATTCATAACAGATTGGAATGTTGCAGGAGCATTAGTAAGTCCAAAAGGCATCACTGTGAACTCATAGTGGCCATATCTGGTTTTAAACGCTGTTTTCTCAAAACTGTCTTCATGCATCCTAATCTGATGATAACCAGAAGCAAGGTCCAGCTTAGAAAAGACAGAACTACCATGCAGTTGCTCAAACATTTCATCAATCCTAGGTAAAGGGTGTTGATTCCTCACTGTAATTGATACAGTAGAAACGGCCAAAGGATGCGAAAACAATGGTTACAAGTTGTTTGGGCTCCACCTCAGTACCCGTCCAGTCCGGCCCGGTCCTTCCTCTGCCAAAACCTTGTTCTCCCTTTTCTAAGTGTATCCCTGTCTCCATCGCCAATGCGCCTTGTCAAGTAAGGGGTCACTCCCTTGGCGCGTGAAGCAGCCACTTCTTGGCGTGGAGGACCATAACGCACGAAGGGACCCTTATGGAGGTCCAAATCCTCGTGGTCCGGTCATTTTCCCATAACACGCGACTATTCCTGTTACACCCTCCTCCCCTTAGCTTGGACGTCACGGCCAAGAGGGAGACTCACTCTAAACAACTACACTACGCACCTAACACACTTGGCAGAGGTACGGTCCTGTCACGTCCTGTCCGCGGGTACTAGTCTGGCGTCCCCAGCCCAATGCCAGACCCCTGTCCTGTCCTGTCTTGTCCAGCCCTGTCCGTCTAACAATGTAAAGTCTGTCCCGTCCATACATAAATTCGCCCGTCCTGTCCAATAGGAATGCTACCCAACGGCAGTGGGGCCACCCATCTGCGTCGGGCGTTACGCTACAGCGCGAGCTAGCACGGATGTCGCGACATGGCATGATTGACGTCCGAAACCTGACAAGGGTGAGCAGTCAGCACCGCATGCACCCAAGGTAGACGACACCCTACCTCGACGAGTCCTGTCCAGGGTGAGCGGTCATCACCGCACGCACCCGAGGTAGACATTCTACCCCGCTTACGTCCTATTCATCCGAGTGCGCTCTAGTACTGGGATACCCCCAGGGTACACTCTAAGGGCCAAGCTTAGAGCTTCCAAGGTGGCCCAAGGACGCACCGAGGGGCCGACCCGACCTGCCAGAGCACTAAGCGCGCCTAGCGCGCTTCCGCTGCTTCTGAGCATTTTTACCACGTCCTTTACGCTTCTTGTCCACCTTTTCTTTTTGTTCCGGCCTGTGCTCCGTGGTTAAATCCCAATACCGCTGTAACGCCTCCCTGGCGTGTTCTAAGTTATCCTCTGGCTCCCAAGTATTGTGAATATCCTCATACCCGGTCCATTTTACAAGATATTCTCGCGCAGTTTTCCGACCTCGTAACTTTCGTTACCTATGGCCTAGCACAGCCTCGACCTCATACTCCTCTTCTCCTTCAATAATCTCAGGTAGAGGAGGAGGTTGTACCGTCCCACCTTCCTTATAAGGCTTAAGCATAGAAACATGGAAGACATCATGAACCCGCAGAGTTTTTGGAAGCCTAATTCTGAAAGCTACCGATGATACCTCTTGTACGATGGGAAAAGGCCCAATAAACCGAGGTAAGAGTTTTCTTGTCCGGGTATGCTTGAATTTCAGATTCTTTGTTGAGAGGAGGACAGGTTGGCCTATTTTCAAAATAGGAGCATCTTTTCTCCTCGCGTCCGCATATGCCTTCATGCGGTCCTGCGCAGCTTTGAGACATGTCCGCGCTCTTTCTAGATCCCATCTCATCCTTCGTACAAACTCTGCTGCTGCCGGTACATACTCACGTACAGAAGATGTCACACCTTCATAGACTTCCTGGAAGGGAATCGTGGGATCCTGACCGAAAGTCAACCTAAATGGAGTAGTGTTGATTGATTGCTGAAAAGTGTTGTTGTAAGAAAATTCAGCCTCACACAAATGTTTATCCCAGTCGTTGTGTCTTCCAGTGACGTAATGACGCAAGTAGTCCTCCAAGATCCTATTAATTCGTTCCGTTTGACCGTCAGTCTGCGGATGAAACGCTGTAGATAGCGCAGAGCGACAACCGGTCAACCGAAAGAGCTCTTGACAGAATCGACCCACCCATCTAGGATCTCTGTCTGACACAATGTGAGTGGGAAACCCATGCAAGGTGAAGACACGGGTCCGCAACAGTTGAGCTATCACTTCTGCACTTGTGTCAGTGGTCGTCGCAGCGAAGTGCGCATACTTTGACAACCTATCAACAGCAACCCAGATAGCGTCATACCCTTCCTTAGTTCTTGGCAGTCCAGTGATTAGGTCCATAGACATTGATTGCCACTTTCTGTCAGGTATTTCTAGAGGGTGTAGTAACCCTACAGGTAAGTGTGCTGGGGCTTTGACACGTTGACACGAGTCACATTGGGCCACAAAGTCAGCCACATCTGAGGCCATCCCTGGCCACCACCAGGAACGTTGCACTAATTCGAGGGTCCTGTCCCTGCCTGGATGACCAACTATAGGTGGTCCATGCAAATTTTCCAGGATTTCTCTACGAAGGTTACGTTCGTCACCGTCAGAACTCATATGGTGGGAGGGAACGTAAATGCGCGCACCGCGCTTCCACAAGCCACTATGGAAGCTTAACTTGCGGCGATTTTGTTTTCGGTGGAGCCAATCATCTATCTCATATGCCTCACTTAAAACCCTTCCCCATCCCCTCAACCCGTCCATCGGCGTGGGTAGGGTGGTGGAGTCTGCAGCCTCCCCAACCTCCATCGCTTCTACTCCGACAAGGGGAGAGTGCTCCCCCAGGGGCCCAGCCCTAGCCTGAACCGACGCCTGAACCCCAGCCTGGGCCCGAGCTAGGGCTCGGACGTGGGCCCCGGCTAAGTGAGGACTCCTAGACAATGGGTCAGCTGGGTTAGTGGATTCCGGTGCATATTCCCATTGGATGTCGAATAACTGTAGAAACTCCGCCCAGCGCGCCCGTCTGGGTGAGAGTAGGGTTTGGGTTTGCAAAAAACTATTCGCGCGATGGTCCGTAACAACTGTGAAAGTTTGCCCTAATAAGCAACACCTCCACTCCTTGAGGGCATACAACACACCTGCAAGCTCTTTTTCAGTTGTGGAATAATTGCGTTCGGCATTACTAAGCTTTTTACTGAAGTATGCTACAGGTCTACCTTCTTGCAATAGTACTGCACCCACCCCATAGTCACTGGCATCTGAGATCACTTTGAAAGGCTTGCTACTGTCTGGGAGTGCTAGTACAGGAGCATTGGACAAAGTTTCTTTTAAACTTTGAAACGCCTGCTCTTCAGCTTCTCCCCACGTCCAAGGAACTTTGCCAGTGAGCCGGGTTAAGGGGGCCGCAAGCGTACTGTAACCCGGGACGAACTTGCGGAAGTAGCTGGCTAGTCCCAAGAATTGTCGTACGTGCGTGCTCCCCGTGGGTGTTGGCCAGTCCACAATAGTCCGAACTTTGGCAGGGTGAACTTTGATGCCGTCGCGCCCCACGACATGTCCCAAATACCGCAACTCGTCAGCAAAAAACTCACACTTGGATAATTTGGCATAAAGTTTTTCCTCTCTCAGCCGAGTAAGGATGCGAGTTAAGTGCTCTAAGTGATGTTCCCTTGACTTGCTGTATACCAACAAATCATCTAGGTAAACCACAACAAAACCTCTCGAATAAAATCATGAAACACACTGTTCAGCAGCCGTTGAAACGTGGAGGGAGCATTCGTGAGACCAAAAGGAAGCACCAAAAATTCAAATGAACCTAAGGGTGTTCTAAAAGCGGTTTTGGGAACATCGGATTCATGTAATCGCACTTGATGGTAACCTGACAAGAGATCAAAAGAGGTAAAGAACTTTGCACCCTGCAGCTTGTCCAGAAGATCGTCTATCCGTGGCAACGGATATTTGTCCTTCCTTGTTAAGTTATTAACTGCCCTGTAATCTATAACCATTCGGAATGTTCCGTCTTTCTTTCTCACAAACAATATGGGGCTACCATACGGTGATGCACTCGGCCTGATGAAACCCTGTGCTAGTAATTCCTCAACCTGCCTCCAACACTCCGCCACTTCTGGTTCAGCCAACCTATAAGTGGGGCGACAGGGCGGCGTATGGCCGGGTGTCATAGGTATAGTGTGCAAGATGCCCCTGTCTGGAGGTAAATCTGGCAATTTCTCTGGAAAAACATCCAAAAACTCTAACAACAATTGCATCAAGTCTTGTGGCTTGTCAGTCATACCCTCAATAACACGCCGGGAGTTTTCGTTTAAATTTAGGCCGGTGGCTCCGCTGTCTTCGTCCCAAGGATTATCCCCTCTGTAGTTGCAACTGCAACCCTATGGAGATAGTGTGTTGCACAAACTGAGTCCTGTCCACTCCTTGCCTCTCGCACAACCCCCCAAAACCCTGGACAACCCTTTCGCATAGCCCGCCTAGCTTGACCCTCACTTATAACATTCACTTTTTGCGCCGGTAAGGTACCTCTTTCACTAGGGGGCAGCGGGTTGAGGAGTGTAATGTAGTGTGAGGAATGAGGCGGTTTAAGATGAACTGCGCCATGATTGTAGTCAATTAACGCTTTTCTTTCTTTCAGAAAATCCTCACCAAGGATTAAGTCCACCCCATCCAACAGAGTTTCGCAGACAATGAAATCCCTCTCTTCCACATATGTTTGAGATAAGTGCACCCTGAGCTTAGCTGTCCCTGCCGAGCGCATGGTCTGCCCATCTGCAAGCTGGACATCCACACACTTCTTTGACAGCCTCACTCCGAGAGTAGCTAGGAAGTCATGTCTGACGAACGAGTGCGTCGCCCCGGTATCGACTAAAGCGACGCCCTTCACAGCAGTACCGTTAACATGAAAAAGAATTGCTAAATGCCTATTTGAAAAAGCTTGAGCAAAAGATACGCTGAATTTGGGTCCGGCATGGTAACCTACATAGGAGTAGGGGACATCAGGTCCCTTGGTACCTTGCAGGATAACTCTCATGCGTTTTAGCCATGGGTACACTGCCTTGGATTTCGCCACTTTACTACCCATTAGAAAACAAGCACTTAAATGCTTATTTGCTTGTTGCTCACGAGCGAAAGTGGATAAGGTGTCCTCAGCTTCACCTATAGGTACTGCAACAAATGTCGGTTTAGACGTTCCATCGGGTAGGGTATTGTCAAAGGGGCCTCTAGAAAAAGAACAATGCAAAAACTCAGAACAACGTTGCTCGATAGAAGAATGAAAAGATTCCCAAGGAACAAAAGTGTGGAGGTTTCCTTCTCTAACTCCACTCATGGCCTACCGCGTCCCCTTGCCCGGCCCCGTCCACGGCCCCGTCCTCTGATTCTCCTCCCCCGTCCGGCCCCACCCTGTGCTGTCCACCCTTGCATAGGGGCTGCTCCCACACCGAGGGACCTAAAGTTGTTGTGGCCCCCTCCTACCCGTCGCCGCAGCAAATCACCAGCCAGACCTGGAATTGGTGGAGCAGGCTGGTTTACCTCCTGTCTGGCCTTCACAATGTGTTGCAAGATGTCCCACTGTTGTTGATTAAGATAGGCGTTAGGGTCCTCTCTAAGTTTTTTGAGTGGGCAAAACCAAGATTCATGGCCAGGGGTATTGCACGCGTAACAGCTTCTGTTGAGGGGAAAGGCAACTCTAGTGGCCCTCCGATACTCAGGAGGTAAACCATCCCTGCGGGGATAAGGAGTCGCGCCTTGGATCGCGGCGACCGTGGCGAGGGGCGCAGGGTAACCATGGGCCATCTGGATTGGCGTTGCCACTATCGGTGCAGCTGCCATCATCCCAAATTCATGACTGTAGTAGGGGATTGTCCAGTCCTGTCCGACGCCAGCAACGTGCGGTGCTGGGCCAACGGTGGCGGTTGCAATGCTTGAGTTAGGGCCCCCGGGGCCGGTTCTCAGTCTCTTTGCCTGTAAGGGCCCGCCCACCGCGGCATCGTACCGTGTGAGTAAACTTATCAAGGCATCAAAATCATCAAAACCTTTGCCTGTTGTAGGGTTAATTGCTGAATATTTCTTGAAATCCTCACGTAGGCCTTTACGAAACCTATGGATTTTCTCCCCCATGGATAGGTCCCCACTGACTTCTACCTCTGCTAGCAAGGTTGTAAAGCGCTCAACATACTTCTCAACTGATTCGTTGCCCTGATATACGGAATCAAGTTTATCCCTTGCCTTTGCAACCTTATCAGTGTTATCATAGACAGAAGACAACAGATCCCCAAAGAGAGCTAAATCCACGACAGCACCTGGATTTTGCCTCACGTAAGCTGCTTTTTTGGTTAACCACACCTTTTTCACGCTCTTTCCTAAGCAGCGCACTGCGTAGTCAACCCTGAGGTTCGCGGGCACACCGGTGAGTTCAGAATATGACCTCACATCGTCTAGGAATTGTTCGAGATCGTCCCTGCGTCCCTCGAATTTTTCCGGTAAGTGGGTTCGAACGGTCGGGATTCTTGCCTGTGGGTTCGCGGGGTTTTGAGCCGCAACTTCAGCGTTTTCTGCCTGTTGTCGTAACTCAGCCAGTTCGGCAGCCATTGCCGCTTCACGCCCCTCGGCCTCTGCCAAAGCAGCCTGCAGCTCTTCGACTTGTCGTCTAGCCATATCTGAGCTGTCAGTGCTGGCGAGGCTCGGTGACACAGGAAATCGAGAAAGTCCGGGTGGGGGCCCTAAACTCGGTGACCGGAGTCGTAGGCCCCTAAAAGCGCCACACACACCACAACTAACCCAATCCGAATCTATAGAATTCTCTGAAAAACTTCATTGGGAAATTTTTTCAACGAGAGGAGCTCAAAATTTGGCCCCTCTCGCCGATACCAGTGATACAGTAGAAACGGCCAAAGGATGCGAAAACAATGGTTACAAGTTGTTTGGGCTCCACCTCAGTACCCGTCCAGTCCGGCCCGGTCCTTCCTCTGCCAAAACCTTGTTCTATCCTTTTTCTAAGTGTATCCCTGTCTCCATCGCCAATGCGCCTTGTCAAGTAAGGGGTCACTCCCTTGGCGCGTGAAGCAGCCACTTCTTGGCGTGGAGGACCATAACGCACGAAGGGACCCTTATGGAGGTCCAAATCCTCGTCGTCCGGTCATTTTCCCATAACACGCGACTATTCCTGTTACAGTAATCATGTTCAAGGCTCTATAGTCAATACACAAACGCCAACCACCATCCATCTTTGGGACAAAGAGGATAGGTGCACCGAAAGGGGAAGTCGATGGGCGGATGAAGCCCCTCTCAAGGAGCACCCCGAAGTCGATGAGATGGCTTTGAAAAAAAGATGGGATATGGCCATTGGTGCAAGAAGTTCTCAAAAAAATCGAAAGGAAACTGGATTTTTACGAGGAGGAATTAAGAAAAGATTAATCAGTATTCATGAATCGAGTGAAAAAATTTCTAAAAATTTTCCACAAAGATTTGAAAAAAGGGGTTGCAACTGTGCACGAAGCTCAGCAAGCTGAGCTCCGGACAGTGGATAAATGCGGGAGGCTGGAGGAACTGCACCCGGCTCCAATCTAATATAGTGGTCTCCGGCACGAGAAGGAGGCAGGCCCTGAGGCAGTCCTGAAAGGACATCTTTAAATTCATGCAGAAGCTGCTCCAACTCTGGCACGTTATATGTATTTGTATTTAAGGAGGGTTCGGTCACTGCATTAAGCTGAATCAGATCGATTGGATCACCCAACTGGACCAACTCTTCCACTTCTATGGAGGAGATCATATACTCAGGTACACCTGACCTTTGGCAGCCCACAAGTACATGTGTCCTATCAGAATGAATCAATGAAACTGCATTTAGCTTCCAATTTACAACCGGATTAAATACAGTCAACCAAGGTTTCCCTAAAAATAAGTCATAGTATGCCAACTCTGTGGGGAGACAGGTGACTCCAAAATCCAGAGACCCCACAGTCAGGTCAATTGCCACACTACTCTCTACTATAGAGGTCCTACCATCAGCAACACGAATAGCAACATGTGAACTTAAAGAAGCAGTGGGAAGGGCGAGCTCCTGCACAAGTTTATTATCAATAAAGTTTGCAGAGGCCCCACTGTCTAACAAAATCCTGACAGGTCTACCAGCAAGAATTCCCTCAATTTCAATGCACGTAGAGGAAAGATCAGGACCATTCACAGTCTGGCTAGTGTTTAACTGCACAAAAGAGTCAAAGGAAGTTTCTGCTTCACACTCAAACAACCAGTCTGCACAAAGCAACGAAACAAGGGCAAGCCTGATGAGTTGTGACGATATAGCAGGTGCCTGTTATACTAAGTAGCCATTATGGATTTCGAACAGAATATGTCCTGTCCGGGTGCCCTGGAGACCGGGAAGACTGCGCCCTCGAGTCGGGACTTGCGCGATTCGAGAGGATTGTGTACTGCTTAATAAAACCCTCAATCTTGTGCCCTTTCAAGTCCCAGCCCCGCACGTGTTGGGCTGGAGTGAGACTTAGAAGGAAATCTGCTGTTTTACACGTTGTGGGCCCGCTTGAAGGCCAGTTTTAAGGTGCAGTTCATAAGCGGCTGCTAAACAGTTCCTTGATGTTTCAGGAATCAGCTCGTACTTTCTAAAAAAGTGGTGACGTGTAATGTTTAGCGTCTCTTCATTGTGAACTTCATGTTCAGAATCTGCTTGATTTAACCAGAACTACCTAGATTCTCTTTACGTGTCAAGTGATCCTGCTTTGTGGATTACGTGGCAGCTCAGAATCAGTTGTAACCTGGGCACCAGAGGGACCTGATCCCTCTGGACTCTTCGTTCCAGCGGGGTCCTGAAAGGTCGAGAATCCCCGCGTAAGTTCGGGGAATACTATTTAAGGGCGACCAGCCGTCCTCTAAACCACGCTGTGCTAGGAAGTTAGGTGAGGGAAACCTCTGTCGTGAGTCTTTGTAACCGCACAAGTTTGAATCCCAACATTCCTACTAGCCTCGTCCGTGACCACTGCGTTAATGTGCCTGACCGTTTGTCCTTGAATGTCCTAGTCGTAACTTGATCTACCCCACTTGTCTGTCGTAACTCGTCGCAATTGTGAAGCAACACCTCTGAAACTCAGTGCCAGTATTGATTTGGATATCTTCTATCAAATCTTAATAGTATCAGTGAGCATTCCACCCTTTTAGCAAGAACCGAAGATCAACACCAAGATCTAGCCGTCCCACCTTCGTGCAGTAACAATCAATTTACCTGTTCCAGTACCTATAGTAATTCATAGTTTATCATATAGTCGTTCATAAATTTCATTTAACAAGCGCCGCAAGTAATTTGGTACGAAGCCGCCACACCTAAGTCGTAACATCACGCACAGTAGTACCAACCCGGATCCTGAAAAGGAGCATCAAACCCTAACAGTAGGATTAGAATAAAGAAGATTAACACCTTTGAAAGTGAAATATCTGATTTATAACTCCAGTGAAGTTCATACTCCAGCCGTCAACCCCCAAAGTCCGATAGCCCGGCCTGCGATAGGCCGTAAGCCGGTGACCCCGACTACAAATCCCCGACTAAAACATCCGAGACTTGAACCGCAGCAGTCTCCGATTGTAACCTCCAGCCTTCGCATCGCACAATCGTAAGTACCAGTAATCCAGTAATCCGGTAATCCAGGTCTCAAGGCCGAATCCTTGAGTGGCGATCCGCATAATTTACCTTGATACAGAAGCCGCAGCCCAGCTATTACTAACCGTAGTTGCATAATCTCTAATTTCAATCAGAAAAAAATTTGTCTACCTTGGGTAACGGGTACCCTATATGGCGATCCGTCCAGGGAGTTTTAGCGCGTTGAACTAGTCAGCGCCTGAGCTCTCCGAATCTGGCCTTCTGCGCAGATTTGCCGTGTTTATAACACCACGTGAGTACCTTATTTGCAATCAGTTGAGCTTTGTCCGCTTATAGAACTGGGTATGCCCCTTTAGGAGGGGCTTGATTACATTCCGTGTGTCGCAGGAACGACAGCAAAGACATCAGCAACGACCGTTTGCAGCGAAACCATATATTAGGAAAGTTCAGTTTGAAGCACCCCATCATTGTACTGCAGAAGTTAGTTGAGACAATCTGATAGCTTTCAGTACTTGTTTTCTGTTTGAATATAATTGAGAAATAGTAAATACTATACCTTTGGAATCGCGTTTGCATATCTGTTTCTTTTTCGAAATCTTAGCAACATCAAAGATCGCGGTTTCGTGATACACATCTGTGGAAATACATAATATTTCGATCTCCTCTTTAAAAGGAAGGTCTGATTTCACATTAACAGTAATTCCAGAGTTCATCTGCACTGTTTGCATTTATGAGTTGAAGGTCCGAGGTTGGCGTAACTAGCTGAATTGAGACTTGAGCTTCTGCAAATCCTGAAATACTTATAGTTTGTTTTATCGTTTGTTGGAGAATGTAAATTATTATGAAGCTTCAGAGTACCCTGATTTGAAGGAAGACTTATCTGCAACTCCATTATCAGAGTTAGTGGGATGCCCCTTTAGGAGGGGTCTGATTACACTCCGTTTGTTGAACAGGCACCCCTACAGCCAGCTATAATAGCAGAATCCGCATTTAAGTATATATCAGTATCAACATTATCTGACATTAATTAGTATTGTTAACACTCGAGCATAACCTTTAATAGTGTGTTAGGCAATCTAGAGCACAAGACCTTGTTTGATTGAACAATTATCATGGCAGACGTGCAAGCGCCTGTACGTTTGGAATTTTTCTATGGGAAGCCTACAGAGGACCCTTTTCAGTGGTTAGAGTCTTTTGAACTTTTTATTGAGATCAACCAAGTAGTGGGTGATCGGGTTTTACGTTTTGTTAAGCATGCCATGCGCGAGGAGGCTTACACATGGTTCCGCGCAAATCAAGATGATATACATGACTGGGATGACTGTAAAGAGGCCTTCCTCGAACGATTTGGCCTTGATGAAGACACCCTTACGTTAAAGTTAGACACATGTGCACAACTGTCAAATGAGACCGTTCGCAGCTACGCTGACCGATATAGGACATTAGTGGGTTACTTGCAGAACTCTCTGCCACCCAGGATGGTGACCCAGTTATTTGTGAAAGGCTTAGTGCCCCATCTTAGGGAGCGAGTACAGATGACCTACCCCGGCAATGGAGCGTTAGCCGACATAATACGTTTGGCTGCAAACTGTTGAGTTGTGAACATACATTATAGAATGCCTTGTGCTTTAGGTGATCTTCAAATGTACATTATTAGGATACGGGTCCACTATCCACATGAGGTACCTCAAGACACGTTCGGATGAGGTCTATTTCGAACATAAGGTACAATCTGATTTAGATTACGCGTTAGCGTGAAAGGACTATTAAAGCTGCGATCACCGCATAGTCGAGCAACTGGTTTGGAAAGATACTGGGCACATAAGGATGCCAGTCTTGTTCATGCAGTTGCATGTGTCTAAAAGAGCAGACAGTCGTCAAGGACTGTAGCTGGAGAGGCACGAACTTACGACCTGTCTGCTTGCTTACAGGATACGCCACTGCCCATAACTTTTTACAGGTTATGGGCCCACGCCCTTCCAGCTGAGCCAAGGGCAGACAGGAGTGCATGGCATCATCGGATGCATCTGTACTGGGTTTTCCACGGACTCGCCTGACGGCAAGAAGAAGTAAAAAAGGAACAACTGGATATTCACTCAGAAGGCCTACGGACAGAGTCTTCAACATTTTGGGAATTTTTTTTTCCGTGAAGTGACCTGAGATTATCACCCGTCGTCGTTGTCGTGAGACCGTCAGTAGGTCCGGGTGGTCAAGCAATTGAATTGCTGAAGAATATTTTGCATATCTTGCATATTAAGGGTACATGCTAGACCTCGAAAGGGTGGAATACTTGAAAGTGCTGTGGTGCACGCCGGAAGGGTATACTTAAACCAGCTGTGTCGGGCTGAACGCTGTGAGAGCAAGTGAAGTGTATGACCAGACCTCAAACTCGTTCCCAAATCAAGGTTTCTGAAAGTAATCCCAGCAGTACAGAGACTATGGCAACACCAGCAGGAGGCAGCACGGCCTCCTCAGGAGCTGGACAGTCAGGACAGACCACTGGAGGCACTGCAGCCAGCTCGTATGCATACACGATGAACTCCTCCAATCCCAAGATGTCTACACAGCTGAAGGCTGATCGCACTAATTTCATTGCCTGGCGTGAAGAGCTGGAGTCTTGCGCAATGCAAAAAGGAGCAATGGGAGCGTTGGAGACAGCTATGCCTAAGACCGCAGAGAACGCAGCAGTAAAACATTTCATTTTGCAGTCTGTCCCGTCCATGTGGCACGACGAAGTCAAACAGCGGGGGAGCGCTTTTGACTTCATTCAGTGGATGGCAAACCGCTGCACTGGAGGGAAGGACAGGGAAATCAACGAGAAGTGGATCAAGGGGCTCAAACAAGGCATGGTAAAGGGAGAGACAGTGCAAGAATGGTGCCACCGAGTCATCAGTATTGCCGCCTCCCTGGAGGCCAATAACCATCAGCTGAGCGACCGCCAGATCTGCAGGTATATGTATAAGGGACTACCTGCAGTCTTGCAGAACGACGCTTGGGCAATTACCTCCGCCAAGTCAGACCCCTACAACATGCTCGAGACGATCCTCACTGCCATTGAGAACTTGGAGTACCAGGATATCCCGCTGGCAGAGTCAGTGCAAGTCACAGCATCAGCTGCAGCAGTTATGGCAGCAGCAGCAGCAGCCGTGCCAGCTCAGGGTGGAATCCCTGGGCCTCCCCAAGGCGCTGGAGCTGCACCGGGCGCTGGAGCAGCACCAGGAGTGGGAGCTGGAGCACCTGCTGATGGTCAGGCCCACTATGGTCCTTCTGCTCACAACGCTGGAGGCGGGGGGCGAGGGTCTGGACGTGGCAGGAGGCCAAAGGAGGAACTGGCGTGTCGCTTCTGCAACGGGACGGGACATTTCTGGAGGGATTGCCTGGAACTGAAGAGGCTGCAAGCTCTACGTGGCACAATGCAAGCTGCAAGTGCGGGCCCAGCTGCGTGGTGGGGCACTGGAGCTCCTCAGCAACAAGCCAGCTGGTGGGATGCTGGCCAGTCCAGAGGAGGCCCTCCCGTGTCAACCTCACATCCTCCTGGATCTGTGTCCACTATCTTCCCCTTCTTCCCAGGCTGGCATCTCCCACCACCACCTCCTCCAGGTGCTGGTGAGCCTATGTTCGTTTCGTTGAATGTGCTTACCCCTACATCTCATGGGGCTTGCAGTACCTCGTGGCTGATAGATAGTGGTGCATCGGTGCACCTTGTAAATGATCTGTCTTTACTACACAACCCAGTCATGCATGCTCAACCCCTCCCTCTTCATTTGGCCACTTCTGATGCCAAAGGAGGGATAGTTGCAACTGGGTCTGTGTGTCTGGTCAATGCCAGACAAGAGGTGTTTTGGCTGCATAATGTGCAGTGTGTGCCCATTGCACACACTAATCTGATTTCTGTCACAGGAGCCATTCAGGATGGAGCATCATTCCTCACTGACAGTGCAGGTGGGTACACGACCATGACAGGCCCAGCAGGCTGGTCTGGTAAGATAGCCAGAGAGCGAGGGCTGTTTTTTTTAGAATGGGTGTGTCCCGTCAAGAGCCAGCATGATGCGCAGCCACAGTCCAGTCCTCATGTGGCCTCGTATCATGCCAGGAAAGGGCACGTGTGTACAGATCGACTACTGTGGCATGCAAGGTTGGGGCATCCGGGGTTAAGAGTATGACAAGGTTGGACAACGAAGACCTGGTCACTGGGATCAATGTGTCCCTTGCTCCATGCTCAGAGTGTTCTCCCCAGTGTGAGTCATGTATACAAGGGAAACATTCTCGCCCCCCCTTTCCAGCTTCCTCTAGGCCTGCAGAGAGTGTGTTAGATAGAGTGCATGTGGACACTGTGGGTCCCATTTCACCAGCTGCAATCACGGGAGAGCGTTTTTGGGTTACTGTTGTTGATGAAAAATCCCATCTGATAGCCTCATTGGCAGTGAAGTCGAAAGAAGCCATTCCCAAGGCCCTCATTGAGCTCTTGAAGTACTGGCAGACATTTCATGAGAAAGTGGTGAAGTGTGTGAGATCTGATAGAGGGACAGAATTTCTGAATCAGCAGTTCAAAGAATTTTGTGCTCAGCAGGGCACTAAAATGGAGACCTCAGCTCCATCCACGCCTCAGCAAAATGGACTTGCTGAGCGCATGAATCGGACTCTGAAGGAGCGCACAAGGACCCTGTTGGTGCACGCTGCAGCAGACCCTTCCTTGTGGAAGGAGGCACTGGAGTCTGCCACCCTGCTGTACAACGTGGGCCCCACCACAGGCAGGCCTCTGACCCCTACTGAGATGTTCTATGGGGTAAAGCCTGATGTTGCTTCCTTGCGCACATGGGGCTGTGTGGCACATGTTCACATTCCCCCAGGTCAGCGGTCTGTATTTGGACCAAAGACCATTCCAGGCATGTTCACTGGGTATTGCCCACAGTCCAAGGCCTATAGAGTGTACGAAGGCAATGGTGTATGGAAAGAGAGCAGGGATGTTACATTCCTTGAGCATTTGAGAGGAGGGGAGAGAGTGGGTATGTCTAAGGTGCAACCTGGATCCTCTCAATGGCTCTCAGGAGCGTCCTTGCAGGGCAGGGGAGGCAATTCCAATGTCCCTAGCTCACCAACAGCCATTCCCGTGAATTTTTGGGAAGCAGAGGATGACCCAGTGGTGGAGTGCAAGCCCACTGGATCTCCTGCTACCACTGCCAGCTCTCCAGAGGATCACAGCAGGCTGAGGAGCTCAGTCGGACCTGTGGCTGGAGCCCCCAGCAGCCAGGATGGTTCCCCTGCCACTTCAGAGACCTCACAGCAGTCATGGTCACTGCTGGGCCATCTTCAAAATTTAGCTCGGGGGGGTGCTGAAGCGCACTCGCAGCTGGACAAACTGCAGAAGATGCAGGATGGGGTCAGGTTCCAGGGGAAGTCTCAACATAGACTTCCCCCAGGAACCACCCTCACAAGGGATCAGCGTTATGAACAGCGCCAGGCTAGGAGGGACTCAGTAGGGGTCCCCATGCATGACCCTGGCTCAGGCCAGGTACTTGTGAGTGAGCCACCCTCGGTAGGTCTCCCTGATTTGCAGAGGCAGGTTGAGACAGGGGAGGCTATGCTTGGAGAAGATGTTAGCGAGAAGAGTAGTGGGCTAGAAGTGCCAGCAGCAGGGGAAGCACGTAGCCAAGTTGAGCTGGGAACCAGTCATGCTTATGGGGTGCAGCCTGACACAGTAGGCGCAGCTCAGGAAAGTCAGAGTAGTGTACCTAGGTGTGAGTCCAGGAGAGAGAGAGAGAGCTGCTGCTTCCACCTGCATTGAGAAAGGTGAGAGATTGTAATGGTGGAGCGCATGAGTCTGGCAGTTCAAGAGAGAGAGTTGGGGAGGGCTCTGGCAGTTCTGGCTGTACTGCAGGATCTCAACATAAGGTACAAAATGTACCTTATTCTGGGAACCAGGATCAGTGGAATATAAAAGACAACAGTCCGAGGAGTGCTGACAGTATTGCAGAGTCTCAGCATAAGGTACAAAATGTACCTTATGTCAAGCTGGGAAAGGTTCACGTGCCATCTAACCTGAGGGAAGCCCAATGCTCCCCTAAGTGGGATTTTTGGCAACAAGCAATGAGGGAAGAGATGGATTCCCTTGATACCCATGAGGTTCTAGAGTATGTGGACAGACCACATGGACAAAAAGTTATTCCTGTCCATTGGATATTCTCCACTAAAATTGATGCACATGGGAATGTTACTCGCTTTAAAGCGAGGTTAGTTGCCCAAGGGTGTAGACAGATCCCTGGGATAGATGTTGGGGAGGTATTTGCACCCACCAGCAGCTATGGGGCAAGGAGGGCTGTGCTGGCAGTGGCTGCCACACAGAATCTGGAGATCCACCAAGTGGATATCAAGACGGCTTTTCTCAATGGAGAGTTGGAGGAAGAGGTCTATGTGACCCAACCACCAGGATTTGAGAATGGCAACACGAGGGTTGTGTGCAAGCTCAGGAAGGCACTATACGGTCTAAAACAAGCCCCACGGGCTTGGCACAAGACCTTGACCGACAAGTTGAGCGTGATGGGGTATAGTGTGTGCAAGAGTGATGCGGGTGTATACATCAGGAGGGCCCCTGATGGCAACCTGTCCTTTATTCTTGTTTATGTTGATGATCTTCTCATAGTTGCCAGATTGGTTGCAGAGATTGAGTGGGGGAAAGAGTTGTTGAAGAAGGACTTCACCATCCATGATTTGGGAGAGGTGAATGATTTCCTGGGGTGTCAGGTCCTACGCAATAGAGTTCAGAGCACTATTTCCATGAGTTGCACTCCCAAGATTGATGCTCTTGTGGAAAAGTTTGGGGTTGCTGATGATGGGCGTGTGGTTGATACCCCCATGTCCAAGGACTTCGTGGCTAGCAGCAGACCCGAGTCCTCAGATGGTTTGTCACATGGGGCAGGTACCCCACTGCCACCTGGTCATCGGTACTGTGAGTTGATTGGATCGTTGCTATATATTGCCAATACGACCCGGCCTGACATTTCTCAGGCGGTTGGAGTGTTGTCAAGGTATAGAATGACACCCACTACCTCACACTGGAATGAGGCCATTCGAGTGCTGAAGTACTTGAGAGATACGAGAGAATTCGCTCTTACTCTGGGTGGAAAGGGGCCTGAGCTAGAAGGCTATGTTGATGCCGACTATGCTGGGGACCTGGACCACAGGTATTCCACCACTGGCTATGTTCTATCAGTCTATGGTAGTGCCGTGGTTTGGGGAAGCAAGAAGCAGAGCTCAGTTGCTACCTCAACTGTGCAAGCCGAGTTTATGGCAGCCGGCCATATTGTGAAGGAAGCCAACTGGCTTAGGGGCTTCTTGGAAGAGATTGGAGCTGCACCTTGGAGAGTCAAAATTTTCTGTGACAACCCAGGATGCATTTCCAATTTACGGAACCCCCTTTATTCCAAATTCACAAAGCATGTTGCAGTAAGCTTCCACTATGCTAGGGAAGCTATGGCACTTGGGCAGGTAGATATCCTCTATGTAGAATCTGCTCGAAATGTGGCTGACATTATGACCAAGCCACTTGCTAAGCCCGTGTTTGTTGGTCATCGTGATTCACTAGGTTTGAGAAGATACACATAAAGCATGCAGGCAAGGGGAAGTGTTGAGTTGTGAACATACATTATAGAATGCCTTGTGCTTTAGGTGATCTTCAAATGTACATTATTAGGATACGGGTCCACTATCCACATAAGGTACCTCAAGACACGTTCGGATGAGGTCTATTTCGAACATAAGGTACAATCTGATTTAGATTACGCGTTAGCGTGAAAGGACTATTAAAGCTGCGATCACCGCATAGTCGAGCAACTGGTTTGGAAAGATACTGGGCACATAAGGATGCCAGTCTTGTTCATGCAGTTGCATGTGTCTAAAAGAGCAGACAGTCGTCAAGGACTGTAGCTGGAGAGGCACGAACTTACGACCTGTCTGCTTGCTTACAGGTGCGGTGACGCAGGATGTGTATTGGTAATGTGTTCATGTTTGATTGCTTGTTTGTAAGTGAACCATCTTAGTGGACAATCAAGTCTCCCAAACAGCTAAGGGACGGAGTCTTGATTGAGTATAGGAAGGTACTTGCTTTCAGCCGTCAGGAGCTTATCCGTGTGTAGATGCTCATTGACAGATCAACATGTAACGGAACTGGTTTGGAAAGATACTGGGCACATAAGGATGCCAGTCTTGTTCATGCAGTTGCATGTGTCTAAAAGAGCAGACAGTCGTCAAGGACTGTAGCTGCAGAGGCACGAACTTACGACCTGTCTGCTTGATTACAGGATACGCCACTGCCCATAACTTTTTACACAAACTATGAACAGACCTTTGGGCATGCACCATTAGGAGGTATGTACGTTAATCAAAACACAGAAGTACCAGCACGCGAGAGAAGTGAGCCTTGGACTCGCCGCCCCATTGACAATGTGGACCAGCGAGCGCCACGCGCGCCGCAGCAGCAAAATCAAAGGGAGAACAACAGAGATAACAGAGAAAATAGAAACTGGCCGCGTCAGCGAGATTTCCCCGAAAGGCGTAATCAGCCGCAACCAACAGCACCGCCAAAACAGATTGCACCAGCTAATCCACTTAGGGAGGCACCTCTTCCGCCACCCACAACCGATATAAATACGCTTACCAGAGAAATGGAGAGACTCAGAATCCAAATTGCAGAGTTACAGAGGCCCATGCCCGCCGCTAATTTTACTCAGTTTCATGAGGACCCAGCCGAAGAAGAACAGCCCCAAGTAAGGATGATGTATGATGGGTTTACTGACCCGTTCCCCGTCTACGCCACCAAAAGACCAGCCGAAAATCCACCTGAATTGGACCAGCCACTGCTACGCCGTCGGCCTAATAATGTGCAAAACACCACTGTGGACCCCAGATCTTCAAATAGGCCAGCTACATCAGGGCCTAATGGACCTTCAGCACCAGTAAATAATCCTTCAGCTGCTGCACCACCTACGCCAGCCCCAGTACCTGCTTTTCCTAGGAGGGCACCTGCGCCGCGCCCGCAAGTCGACTTAGGGGGACTGCCACCACTTCCAGATCCTCCCCGGCCGGCGTACCGAAGACCCCCAGTTGTGCCAGCCCCTTCTAGCGAGCCAATCCAACAAATTAAAGGCTTACCTATGAAACTGACAGTACAATCCTATTTGAATCATATTAGTGAGGAGGAATTTCAAAGATCCATCCAAGAGCTACATGCGTCCCACCAACATTTCCAGCGAAGCAAGCAAACCACTTCAACACCACCAAGAGCTGCGGAGGCAGAGCTTGTAGTAATCTCTAGGGACACCTCCGAGAGCCCCTCAGCCAGCGATACGCCCGAGGCGCCGCAAGTCCAACAGCATCTGCAACGCAATCCGATAAGCACCACCGTAGCCACAGTCCCTATTATTCTTAACAATACTATATTTGAAGAAGGAATTATCGACACTGGAGCAACAAATACCATGATATCGCAATCTGCAGCTAGACAATTGGGCATGCTTAACCAGATCGAGCCTTGTAGACTTAAGTACTCATGTGCTGATGGCAACATGTCTGCCCCTTGGGGCATAATTAGAAAGCTACCAGTAGGTGTTGATGGATTGATATTCCCAATCGACGTTTTTGTTAGTGGAGCGACGAACTACGATGTACTGCTGGGTACCGATTGGCTCACGCAAGCCCACGCCGAGATCAGCTTTGCCAAGTCAGAAATGTCATATAAAATAGACCCTAACCTCATTGGGAAAGTCCCTATAACAGTACTGCCATCTGATAAAACTTTTAATCGTTATTGTATTATGCGGGCTCCCGTGGAGAACCTGGGAGACCCGGAGGGACCAGAGGTACCAGCACTGCCAGAAGTAATTTATTTCGAGGAGAGCGCCTCTGACACCTCTACACCCGAGGATTCAAGTGAAGAAGAAGCCAGTAGCGAAGAGACTGCCAGTTCACCGTCTGAAGAAGAATACCCAGACCTTGTTGAGGAGCCACAAGCAATGCAAGTAGACTTTTTAAATTCCACCGCCGCCGACATCACCCTTGTAGAGGGACCATCTCTCTCGCTGCCTTCAACGAATAATACCGAAGACTGGATGCTAGAAAAGACTATATTCAAAGACATTGAGGAGCAATTCGGCCCATTCGACCTTGACGCCTGCTGCGATCAGGAAGGCCGTAACTCTCAGTTGCCTCACTTTTGGACACCCCAGCAAGACTGTTTGAAGCAAGATTGGACCCACAAGAACATTTACTGCAATCCACCTTTTTCAAAGGCAATGGAGATTGTGCAGCACTGTCTCTCATGTTATAACAGCAGCCCAACCACGACGTCAGCCGTCCTTGTTCTACCATGGTGGCCTGAAGCCGCATGGTTTCCGATAGTAATGGAGAAGTTCCAAATCGTTCGACAGTATCCTCTAGGAGTGCAGCTGTTTACAGCTCCGGGACGATCCCCCAGCTTTTCTCGCACGCGTGTGGGGCCTACCCGTTGGCCAGTGATGATTGTGAAGACACCTGCACCCAACTTGACTGAAGACCCCGGTCTACAGAAATTGCCAGACATCCAAATAATTGCAGAAGAGACAGACCACCTTGAGCCAGAAGAGGTTCCCGTGGGGACAATAATTTTACCCGAGGAGCGCGAGCGCGCCCTTGGACTTGTTAAGGAGTACAGGGATGTGTTTTCCCCTGGCATTACGCAGCAACGTACTACTTTGATGCATCATAGGATAGACCCCGGCTTGCCGCACCTTATCGCTGTCCCTGCAGAAGCAGTGGTACACCAGGACAAAAGTCTAACGGGAGTTCCCATGCAGCCTAAGTCTGCCGCAGTACAATCAGAAGTACTTAATTTACGTCTACCGACGCAATCTCGGGATGAGCATTCCCCGGATCACCTTCAACACGCAGTAAATAGTATGCAGAAGCCTCTGATTAACAGTAGTCACAATATATCAAGTTCACCCACGAGCCCTCGCTCGTGCATCGCCCAAGAGAATTTATGCAACATAATAGACTCAGACCACTTCAGTCCAACGTTTGCGTCAGCAAAAGTAATGTGTCCTATGTTAGAATTAGTTCACTTGAAAAGTGCCCCACATGATAGTACTGGGAGTGCCATGCCTTCTTTAGGCTGGACGCACAAATGTTGTAGTGTTTTACCTAGTGTGTTTGGAATTCCCACAAGACTTGTTGAAATATTTAGAAAAGGAATAGTATTGCCCGCATTGAAAAGGTTTAAAGTAGCTTATATCACCACCGGTAGAATGCTAAAGGATGCAACCTCCCTGCGAAGGAAGACCATGCATGATAAGAAGCTTGCTTTAAAGGACTTGAGCCAAAGCGGTATCATGTTGGCATGTCGGAGCTGGGATTTGGATGGAATACGTAAGAAAGGATCCGCGGCACGAGCAATACAGCCCTGCGCAACTATACTCATGGACCAAGGGTCCCTGATCAACGATGGTGATGCCGCAAATGCGGTGCATTCTGAATCACCTCCCCAACGCGCAGCAACCGACAACACACCTACAAAGTACCTTGCAGCAAGGGCGAAGTACAGGAGCTTATTCCAGGGTCAATGACCAAGGACCAGGTGTGCCGCATGCAGCCGTCACAACTTGGGTCATTCTGCTATCATGGATATCTCAACGAGAAATATGCAACACGTCAGCGCATCCGAGCATCAATCTAAATGGAGCAGCATATTTGGAAGGGTTGGGATTCCCGATGTGGGAGCAATAATATCACACAGGCTTTTAGTCCCGAAAAACTGGCTTTGATCAAGCCTGTGCGCCTTCATGGTGGAAGCAATTTGAAGCATTCGAACTCTGGTGGAGGAGAATAAGTAGTCGTCTGTAGTAATTTTGTGTTTCTACAAGTGGTGTCTGATATGCCACCATGTTGGCAAAGTTATGCATCCGCACGCAGTACATAGGTTGTACCTTATTGACCCATTCATTGCAGTACAAGAATACATTGTGACCACCTCAATGCAAGCAAAACCCTCTTTGGGAGTCAGGATTTCCACGTGTATGAGTACTTGGCCCCTGAATTATACTTAATACCTCATGCAACATCAAATCGTACCTTTTTACCTAACAAGCTGTACCTTATGCAAGCCAACGTGCTACTTCTCGAAAAGACGTACCCAGTCTTTTCCTTCTCTTTAGGGGGGGGGGGGGGAAAGGACGTGACATATGTGACGATATAGCAGGTGCCTGTTATACTAAGTAGCCATTATGGATTTCGAACAGAATATGTCCTGTCCGGGTGCCCTGGAGACCGGGAAGACTGCGCCCTCGAGTCGGGACTTGCGGGATTCGAGAGGATTGTGTACTGCTTGATAAAACCCTCAATCTTGTGCCCTTTCAAGTCCCAGCCCCGCACGTGTTGGGCTGGAGTGGGACTTAGAAGGAAATCTGCTGTTTTACACGTTGTGGGCCCGCTTGAAGGCCAGTTTTAAGGTGCAGTTCATAAGCGGCTGCTAAACAGTTCCTTGATGTTTCAGGAATCAGCTCGTACTTTCTAGAAAAATGGTGACGTGTAATGTTTAGCGTCTCTTCATTGTGAACTTCATGTTCAGAATCTGCTTGATTTAACCAGAACTACCTAGATTCTCTTTACGTGTCAAGTGATCCTGCTTTGTGGATTACGTGGCAGCTCAGAATCAGTTGTAACCTGGGCACCAGAGGGACCTGATCCCTCTGGACTCTTCGTTCCAGCGGGGTCGTGAAAGGTCGAGAATCCCCGCGTAAGTTCGGGGAATACTATTTAAGGGCGACCAGCCGTCCTCTAAACCACGCTGTGCTAGGAAGTTTGGTGAGGGAAACCTCTGTCGTGAGTCTTTGTAACCGCACAAGTTTGAATCCCAACATTCCTACTAGCCTCGTCCGTGACCACTGCGTTAATGTGCCTGACCGTTTGTCCTTGAATGTCCTAGTCGTAACTTGATCTACCCCACTTGTCTGTCGTAACTCGTCGCAATTGTGAAGCAACACCTCTGAAACTCAGTGCCAGTATTGATTTGGATATCTTCTATCAAATCTTAATAGTATCAGTGAGCATTCCACCCTTTTAGCAAGAACCGAAGTTCAACACCAAGATCTAGCCGTCCCACCTTCGTGCAGTAACAATCAATTTACCTGTTCCAGTACCTATAGTAATTCATAGTTTATCATATAGTCGTTCATAAATTTCATTTAACAAGCGCCGCAAGTAATTTGGTACGAAGCCGCCACACCTAAGTCGTAACATCACGCACAGTAGTACCAACCCGGATCCTGAAAAGGAGCATCAAACCCTAACAGTAGGATTAGAATAAAATAGATTAACACCTTTGAAAGTGAAATATCTGATTTATAACTCCAGTTAAGTTCATACTCCAGCCGTCAACCCCCAAAGTCCGATAGCCCGGCCTGCGATAGGCCGTAAGCCGGTGACCCCGACTACAAATCCCCGACTAAAACATCCGAGACTTGAACCGCAGCAGTCTCCGATTGTAACCTCCAGCATTCGCATCGCACAATCGTAAGTACCAGTAATCCAGTAATCCGGTAATCCAGGTCTCAAGGCCGAATCCTTGAGTGGCGATCCGCATAATTTACCATGATACAGAAGCCGCAGCCCAGCTATTACTAACCGGAGTTGCATAATCTCTAATTTCAATCAGAAAAAAATTTGTCTACCTTGGGTAACGGGTACCCTATACCAGGACGTGACAGAGTAGCAGTGGGGCGAGCTCTGAACGGTGGAAGTAACGCCCTGAGCAGTCAAAACAGGGCCCGAAAGCAAGACATCATGAGATTGCTGCCCAGTAGCCCCTTCCAACACCTGTCCACAATCACTCGGGCCAGAAAGCACAGTCAATCTGGTACCTGGCAATAATTGGGTTATAAGTTGGCTGACAGCAGACGCTCTGTCACTACTCTGACAAAACAATACAACATGAGACTTACTTGCAGGAAACGAGAAAGACTTACTTACATCACTCTTACACTGAACATCAAGACTGGCCGAGTCACTGTCAGGGGGTGATGTCTGAAACTTTCTACATACACCATGCCCATCCACGTAATGGGTCATGAAACTATGGCAACAGCTAGAGAAAAAGTCCTGAAGATTCCCCACGTCATGCAATACAGGGATCCCATATGGACTGCAGAACAGGTGGAATCCATCTAAAAGCAGGGCTCACACTGCTGAAAACCAAGAAAGAAGAAGAACTCAAGTCGTCTTTGACTTGTTACGGTCCCGCTTGAGTTCAGGGTGCAGTTGGTAGCACCGGTCAACACCGTGCCCAACCTAACCCACAATGCGTGCAGGTCTGCGTAACTGGTTTTGTCGCACCAGGGCTCTTGGAGTCAGTTTGGCCTTTTGGAGTATGGTGCGGCGTTCTGGAATGACTGGGGATGTCTGATATGGTCACGGCATGTTTAAAGTGGTCTGCAAGCGTCTTTGGATACTGAAGAGAAATCGGTTTTTGCAAATCAGCCCTGCAGTCCTGCAAAAACAGGTGGCACAACGTATCCTCAGAGAATGCATTAGGGACCTTTGCTCTGAGAGCAATAAACGAAGCAATGTAAGTTCTCATATCATGTTTGCCCTGCGACACATTCAGAAGCTGATCCAGGTGCCTCTTGTGCAGCTCTACAGGTCTAAAAGCCACTGTCAAAGCTGACAGAAAATCACTCCAAGACCCAAAGGCAGATAGACTTCCTGAGGCAATCAAATGATACTGCCCAGTCCACCAATCCAGCGCCTTCCCACGCAGAAACATCGATGCAACCTCCACTGCACGAGTAGAACCCAGATCTATCCCATATGCCCTCAAATACATCTCGCACTGCATCACCCTGGGATCTAACTTCATAGCATCTCCCTCGAATACAGGCGGGTCAGGGAATTTGAGAGATGTCTTCCCTGAACTGGCGGGAACAGGAGCCGGTGCCGGCATGACCGTTGGCTGAGGCTGGGTCAAAACCACAGGTTGTGCCAAGGCACGCTGAATCACTCGTTCAAAGCCATCAAGAAGGTTCTGAGTTGCGGCATCGTGTGGAGTCGTCGAAGGAACACTAGATCCTGCCTCAACAGCCTCCGCGGGGAGAGCTCCAATAGCAACCAAATGCCTAATCATGCGACCATGATCTACATCTGTAAGATCTACTTCCTCCTCATCAAAAGGATCTACATGGGGATCTGGGTCGACATGGCCTGGACTAGGTGCACGGGCTCTAGACCCCTAACGGGTATGTCGAGACATCACAAAGCCGAAAGGAAAAGAAACGCACCACAAACAAACGATAAGGAACTAGTCCTTATCGCCGACACCACTGTAGCTGTAACTGAGCGGAAGAGATTTGGATGAGACAGTGAGACAGTTCGTGGTGTGCACGGAAAGAGTGTTACATCATTGATTCACAGGTTCGCCCTTAATCCCATCTAGGGTCGGATGTACACCGTACTGCCACGGACGTATAGTTGGGCAACCGAGCGACTACCTGAGCGAGGTTGTACCGTGAATATAGATCACATGGCAAGTCATAGAGCAATGCCAAGGACCATACTAGAGCATTATACCCTAGGAAATGCTACATCCATTGACTGTAGTTTCAGAATCTTCAGGAGAATCCTCTTCATCATTCACTACATCAAGGAGATCAGGCATTTCATCATCATCAGACAAAGTCTCCTCAAACTTGACAAATTGTCTTGCACACACTGCGACTTTGGAATCCATGAGGACACGGTAGTTTTTGCTGTGCCCATCATAGCCCAAGAAAATGCCCTCTATACTGACAGGACCAAATTTACCATCCCTCTTTGACTTTTCTATCATGACATGACACTTGCTCCCAAAAACACGTAAGTGACTGACATCAGGAACAGTGGCAAACCACATCTCAAAAGGGGTTTTGTCATCATTTGCAACTGCAGACAAATTCCTAACATAATTTACAGTTATGAAAGAGTCACCCCAGTATTCTGGAGGTAGGCTCGAAGCAGTCAGCATGGCTCTTGCTTTCTCCTCCAGCGTCTTGTTCATCCTCTCAATTTTCCCATTTTGTTGATGGGCATATGGTGCAGTCTTTTGATGGCTTGCACTATTCTTTCTGCAGAATTTTTCTAACCCTGAAAACTCAGTATTATTCTCTGTCCTGATAAACTTCACCTTGCACTCATGCTGGGTTTGCCACCCAGTCAATAAATTTATTGCCTCTCTTGATGCATCTGCCTTTGACTTGAGTAGAATAGTTGCTGACATCTCAGAAAATTCATCTAAGACATTAAGTGCATATTTTTCATCATCATACGTTTCTGATGAAATTGGACCCATAAGATCCATATGCACAACTTCTAATTTTCTGGTGCAGACAGTGCCTGTAGGTTTGAAAGGTTGCACAGTTTGCTTCCCATGCAGACAAGCACTGTAGACACCTTTGTTTCCTATTGAATTTGAGAAATCTGAAGAGGGGAGTTTCATCCCTTTTACCATTTTTCCCTTCATCATTCTCACCATATAGACTAGAGACAAGTGTCCCAGCCTCTGGTGCCACAGGTCTGCATCTGTAAAAGGTTATGGGCAGTGGCGTATCCTGTAAGCAAGCAGACATGTTGTAAGTTCGTGCCTCTCCAGCTACAGTCCTTGACGACTGTCTGCTCTTTAGACACATGCAACTGCATGAACAAGACTGGCATCCTTATGTGCCCAGTATCTTTCCAAACCAGGTCCGTTACATGTTGATCTGTCAATGAGCATCTACACACGGATAAGCTCCTGACGGCTGAAAGCAAGTACCTTCCTATACTCAATCAAGACTCCGTCCCTTAGCTGTTTGGGAGACTTGATTGTACACTAAGATGGTTCACTTACAAATAAGCAATCAAACATGAACACATTACCAATACACACCCTGCGTCACCGCACCTGTAAGCAAGCAGACAGGTCGTAAGTTCGTGCCTCTCCAGCTACAGTCCTTGACGACTGTCTGCTCTTTAGACACATGCAACTGCATGAACAAGACTGGCATCCTTATGTGCCCAGTATCTTTCCAAACCAGTTGCTCGACTATGCGGCGATCGCAGCTTTAATAGTCCTTTCACACTAACGCGTAATCTAGATCAGATTGTACATTATGCTCGAAATAGACCTCATCCGAACGTGTCTTGAGGTACCTTATGTGGATAGTGGACCCGTATCCTAATAATGTACATTTGAAGATCACCTAAATATAGTGGCAAAGGAAGAGAGAGAGAGAGAGAGAGACGAGACACCAGTCAGGTTAGAGCATTCAGCGGAATCTGTTACAAGCCGGTCAGCACCGGGACTTCCTTCGACGCCAAGACGCGTGCCACTTTCCAGAACCTTCATTTCAGGACCCGGCAGCTTCCTGCCCAAAATCCTACACATTTCAGGACCTGGCAGCTTCCTGCCGTTACAACTTCCCCCTCCCCTACATGGGAGCGTCCTCGCTCACATCAGAGCAGTCATCACGAGCAAGACTCTGTAAGGTAAGAGTTCTTCAAGCAGTGTACATGCCGTCTACACTCAAGCAACAATATTGTTTTACACACATAGCTTAGGCGACAAATTTGTTGAGCCTCCAATGGTGAGGTACGCCAGGGTACGTCAGTGAGCTTTGTTCATCATCATTCATTGCTTGAAATTGTCATGGCGGGCTTCAAAGTGGATCGATGATCTACACTTACCATCATGCGCGCGCGATACAGCTCACCGTACTGAACTTCCCACTTGTATAACAACGGGGTGACACGTGGGGAGCAACTAAGCCCTTCTCCCTCCCCCCGGCGGGCAGCCATGCTGTACCCGCAACAAACAAGTGCAGGAAAAGATCGCCTCTCCGTGTCTAAGTCCGCCTCTTCTTAGGCGCAGTATTCGTAGTTGCTGAGGCATGCGCATTACTTCGCTTCTTAGTACCGTTGCCTGCAGCCGCGACACCTTGCGTGCGCTTCCTTGTTCCCACCTTCTCATTGAGAGCGCGACCAGCCCAGTACTCCTGGACAACCTCTTGGGCATGTTCTATTAATCCTGCTTCAGGTTCCCATGAGTTAGGCTCAGGCCCGTAGCCTTTCCATTTTACCAAGTATTCTTTCTTCGGCGCATGGTGCGCAGCCTTCTTCTCTCGATGCATCAAAATACACTCCACCTCGTATTCCCAATCACCATCAATCCAATCTGGCGGAGGTGAGGGAGCCACATTGACACCCTTATGATATGGCTTCAACAGCGACACATGAAACACATTGTGAATGGTGTACTCATCAGGCAACTCCAGCCTATATGCAACAGCGCCAATCCCAGCCAAAATCTTGAATGGCCCAATGAAACGAGGCAAAAACTGCTTGGTGCCAGGATGCTTCCAACGAATATTCTTAGTGGACAAGAGTACTTCTTGCCCAACTTCATACTCAACATGTCTGCGCCCCTGGTTAGCATAAGTGCGCTGCCTATCTTGTGCCTCAATCAGGTTGCGCTTCGCTAACGCGAGATCATCATGCAACTTTATAGCAAATCTTTTAGCCGACGGAAAAGCGGTCCCAGAAATCACTGCAAACGGCTCAATAGGATTCTCCCCATACACCAACCGGAATGGAGTTGTGCGAACGGATTCTTGATAAGCATTGTTATAAGCGAATTGTGCGGCTGGCACATGCACATCCCAATCATGTTGTGTAGGACTAACATAATGCCGCAACATGTCTTCCACAATGCGATTCACACGCTCAGTTTGGCCATCAGTCTGTGGATGATAAGCCGTTGAAAAGACAGACCTCGTGCCCAAAATTTTAAACAACGCTTTAGTGAAGGCACTCGTGAACACCGTTCCGCGATCAGTCAACACCTCTTTAGGCATACCGTGCAGCTTAAACACACGATCCACAAACACATCAGCAAGACCTTCAGCAGACAGCTGATCAGTTGTTGGGATGAAATGCGCATATTTAGACAGTCTGTCCACAACCACAAGGATAGCATCATTCCCGTTCACCGTTTTGGGTAAGTCAGTAATAAAATCCATGGAGATGCTTTCCCACCTTCGTGAAGGAATTGGTAGAGGCTGCAGCAGACCAGCTGGCACTGAGGAATCCACCTTGTTGCGCTGGCACGCATTGCAAACGCGAAGAAAATCTTCAACACCTTCCCTCAGCTTCGGCCACCAAAAATACCGTTGTATTTTCTCCAACATTTTAGTCCGGCCCACATGGCCAGCCTGTGGCACTTCATGGTTTTCTTTGAGAATGGCTTCTTTGAGCTCTTTATCTTTACCATCTGCCATTTCGGGAACATACATTGCTTTTCCACGGAACCAGTAACCATCTTTAGCGACCAACTTCGCTCTTTGTCGTTTACGCCCATCCCTTAGAAGATGATCCTTCTCATACGCGGTCCGTATGCGGTGCAACCAGTCACCTCGGGGCACCACATGGTGAACCCATCCGGGCACGCGTCGCCCGAGTCACTTGCTGCTCCAGGGACCACCCCACCTAATGGCGGGGCCGTACCGCCTCCAGTGGAACGCGCCCCCTTGCGCGTAAGTACAGCACACCTAATACGATGACCTATGCCGCGCCCCCCCATCGCGGCCCTATGCTGAACAGAGCCCCTAGGAGTGTGCACCAAAGAACTAACGACGAACGCTGGATTCCTACTCAAAGGGTCCGCAACATTAGTACGACCGGGCTCATACTTCCACTCTATAGAGTACATCTGGAGCAACTCCGACCACCTGGCTTGCCGAGGGCTCAAAACCGATTGGGACGGCAAAAACGTGTTTGCTGCATGATCAGTGACCACTTCAAAGGGTTTCCCAAGGAGATAACATCGCCAATCAGTCAATGCCATACACACTGCAGCCAACTCTTGCTCGGTGACATGATAATTTCTCTCAGCATCAGAAAAATTTCCGGCTCATATAGGCACATGGGCGTCCATTTTGCTCAAGCACAGCACCAACACCATTCTTTGAGGCATCACACACGACCCGAAACTTAGGCGCATCCGGGGAGAGATCGGGGATTGCCAACACTGGGGCATTTGTGGTGGCCCACTTCAACCCATTAAAGGCTTTTTGACATGCATCAGTCCACAGCCAAGGGACACCTTTGCGCAATAAGTGATTCAACGGGGCAGCAAGTTGGCTATACCCTTGTACAAATTTCCGTAAAAAATTGCAGAGGCCCAAAAACTGTCGTTCCTCAGTGGCCGTCGTCGGTACGACCCACTTCATCACTGCTGCGACTTTATCCGGATCAATCTTGATTCCATGCTTCCCCACAATAAAGCCAAGATAGCGTAGTTCAGGCTGACAAGAAGAACACTTCTTTAGCTTCACAAACAATTTCTCTTCACGTAGGCGCTCGAACACTTTTTGCAAATGCTCTTTATGCTCTTCTTCGGTTCTAGAGAAGATTAAAACATCATCAAGGTACACTACCACAAAGCCTTCAGCCACAAAGTCATGGAATACGCGATTCATCATACGTTGAAAAGTAGCGGGGGCATTTGTCAAACCGAAGGGTAGAACTTTGAACTCATAATGGCCAAAAGGGACACGGAAAGCAGTTTTGGGAACATCTTCCTCTTGCAAGCGAATTTGGTGATAGCCAGAGAGTAAATCAAGACTTGTAAAGCACACAGCACCTTGCAGTTTATCAAGCAACTCATCAATCCGCGGGAGAGGATAACGATCAGGGACAGTAATGCGGTTTAACGCACGATAGTCGATAACCATACGCAACGTGTCATCCTTTTTCTTCACAAACAGAACAGGGCTGCTAAACGGACTGCAACTTGGTTGAATCAATCCCTGCTCAAGAAGTTCAGCAACCTGTCTCTGTGCTTCTTGCAACTCAGGCAAAGCTAAACGGTAACCAGGTCGGGATGGAGGAACATGTTCACAATACAATGGGATAGTGTGGAACAGATGTCTGTCAGGAGGTAGGCCTTCTAATTTCTCAGAAAAGACATCACTGAACTCAGCACGAAGATGTTGACAAATGGGGTGATTCAATCCACTTTTATCAGAAGGGACATCGGCCTTGTTTGTAGGCCCAAAAGCAGGTTCGAACTCTTTAACATCATGATCATAATCGCTATGCCCTTCGTTACGCGCTTCGTTGCCCTCTTGCCTATCAACATGTTCATGCCCTTGCTCATCCGAGCGTGTCTCGTTATCATGCCCTTCATTCTTGCTTACCATGCCCACAAACACTGGACAGCCTTGCTTCATGCAGCGCGCCAAATGCCTCGCAGAGATGACAGTGGACTTCTTTCTAGCGCTCTTAGCAGTAGCAGAAATGGACTTAACAATCACGCCTCGCCCTCTGTTCCAAAATGTACACGTATCTTCCGCTACATCAATCTTGGCCTTATAGCGCTTAAGGAAATCCATGCCCAACAAGACATCACAGTCACCAGCCAATTTTGGTAGCACATAGTAAGTATGCACACAAGGCAAAGACTTGAAAACTGTTCGCAACTGCACTTGTTGCACCACTTTCGCAATGTCACCCGTGGCCACTTCCACTTCCAATTCATCCACTTGTTGCGGGGTTATGTTCACTTTCTTCAGAAATTCTGCCGAGATGAATGAGAGTTCTCCCCCGGTATCAACTGCACAATCAGCGGTTGCCCCTGCAACCATACCGCGCAAGACCATTTGCGCTTCGGGGTGTTCTTTTCTCACCATTGATATACTGGGCCTCTTCTTGTCATACCACACTTCAAAAGACCACGGGGCCACAATTCTCTCTTCCCCATGCGCACTTTTCAAAGCTACACTTTCGTTGCGCCTCCCCTCCATAATTCTCTCTTTACTTTTTAAAAGGGGAGCAACACTTACTGCCTTAGCAACTCGTTTGGGCAAAAACAAAATAAGCGCCAATCTGACGGGCATTCTTCTTCAGGGCATTATACTCGGAGAGCACTTCATGGGCTTTTTCGGACTTAAGCACGAACGCATACACATGACCATCTTGCAGGTTCACTTCGGGGGTATCTTCACAAACAAGGATTTCAATTCCAGGTCCCCATTCCAAACAAACATGAGCAGCCACAAGTTTTGAGAAAGATAAGTCTTCATACCAGCCAAAGCGTCCACGCCCACGAGAGGATCCACGCCCACTCGGTGCCTTGCCGCGACCAGAATTTGGGGGACCGGCGTGATGTGCTGGGGCTTGCGGTACCTGCGCAGATCCTTGCGAGAACCGGGGAGTCATAGGGCACTCGGACTGCTTGTGGCCAGGGAGGCCACACCCATAACAAGTGAGCGGCATGGACTGGGATGGAAAAGACCCATGATGAAAACCGGGGACATGGCGATGATGCGAGCGATCACCGCGATCAAAACCGCGACCACGAGCACGAAACCCACGAGCCTTAAACACACCGCGCGGACGACCAAACCCACGATCGAAACGACCAAACCCACGATAAGCATGGTGATTCGAAGGAAACAGATCGGAACCGCGCGAACGAAACCCTTCAGCGACAGTATCATCGAGCCCATGAGCGATCTGGCAGAGCTCCATATACGAATCGAAAGCACGACCAGTTTTGTGGTTAATTCGACACTGAGAATGCAACGATGCACGCAACCCATTCAGAAAATTCGTAACCTTCTCATTCTCCGTGACCTCCCCACCAGGCATGGAATTCAGGTTGCAAGAGCGGAGTTAAACGCCAAGGCAAACTCCTGAACAGACTTCGAACCTTGACGAACCCCCTGCCAGTGGCGGCGGGCCTCCGTCACCCCTACATTCTTGTCATAAAAATCAAACAGGAATTGCTGAAAATCTTCGAAAGTAGGGGAAGGATGGGTTACGACATACGAGGACCAGTGACCCTGAATGCTTGTAGAGAGAAATGAGACGCCAACGCGAAGCTTTTGCTGGTCATCGTTGATTCCCTGTGCCTCAACATAATTCTTAACAATAGCAACCCAGTGCCTAGTGTTATTTCCCGTGAACACCGGCGGCTTGCCTAACGCATTAGACGGAAGATTGTGCGACACCGCAGGATCACGAGCAACCTCCGTCATAAAAACCTTTCGCGCATAACTTGTAGCCCAGACATGACGAAAAGCAGCAAGAGCACCTATCATTAGAAATTTAACAGTAGCGACATAAAACTGGGCAATCGAACTAATGATCAGATCTGTATGATCGCCGACATCGTAGTTATCGCGCGCCACCTCGACCTTACACTTCGCCATCAGTTCATCAAAATCCTTCTTACGAAACCTTGGGTAGTCACTATCAAGCGTGAGATCCAGTGCATCAAGCTCGGCAACATCGCTGGCCGCCCCCAACTTCTCACAATACGACGTAACCAACGTGGTGAAAGTAGCTGCTGACATTATACCCAACAGGTAGATTAGCAAAACCTTGCTTTACTCGCCGATACCACCTTATAGTGGCAAAGGAAGAGAGAGAGAGACGAGACACCAGTCAGGTTAGAGCATTCAGCGGAATCTCTTACAAGCCGGTCAGCACCGGGACTTCCTTCGACGCCAAGACGCGTGCCACTTTCCAGAACCTTCATTTCAGGACCCGGCAGCTTCCTGCCCAAAATCCTACACATTTCAGGACCCGGCAGCTTCCTGCCGTTACATGATGTATACACCCGCATCACTCTTGCACAGACTATACCCCATCACGCTCAACTTGTCGGTCAAGGTCTTGTGCCAAGCCCGTGGGGCTTGTTTTAGACCGTATAGTGCCTTCCTGATCTTGCACACAACCCTCGTGTTGCCATTCTCAAATCCTGGTGGTTGGGTCACATAGACCTCTTCCTCCAACTCTCCATTGAGAAAAGCCGTCTTGATATCCACTTGGTGGATCTCAAGATTCTGTGTGGCAGCCATTGCCAGCACAGCCCTCCTTGCCCCGTAGCTGCTGGTGGGTGCAAATACCTCCCCAACATCTATCCCAGGGATCTGTCTACACCCTTGGGCAACTAACCTCGCTTTAAAGCGAGTAACATTCCCATGTGCATCAATTTTAGTGGAGAATATCCAATGGACAGGAATAACTTTTTGTCCATGTGGTCTGTCCACATACTCATGGGTATCAAGGGAATCCATCTCTTCCCTCATTGCTTGTTGCCAAAAATCCCACTGAGGGGAGCATTGGGCTTCCCTCAGGTTAGATGGCACGTAAACCTTTCCCAGCTTGACATAAGGTACATTTTGTACCTTATGCTGAGACTCTGCAGTACTGTCAGCACTCCTGGGACTGTTGTCTTTTATATTCCTCTGATCCTGGTTCCCAGAATAAGGTACATTTTGTACCTTATGTTGAGATCCTGCAGTACAGCCAGAACTACCAGAGCCCTCCCCAACTCTCTCTCTTGAACTGCCAGACTCATGCGCTCCACCATTACAATCTCTCACCTTTCTCAATGCAGGTGGAAGCAGCAGCTCTCTCTCTCTCCTGGACTCACACCTAGGTACACTACTCTGACTTTCCTGAGCTGCGCCTACTGTGTCAGGCTGCACCCCATAAGCATGACTGGTTCCCAGCTCAACTTGGCTACGTGCTTCCCCTGCTGCTGGCACTTCTAGCCCACTACTCTTCTCGCTAACATCTTCTCCAAGCATAGCCTCCCCTGTCTCAACCTGCCTCTGCAAATCAGGGAGACCTACCGAGGGTGGCTCACTCACAAGTACCTGGCCTGAGCCAGGGTCATGCATGGGGACCCCTACTGAGTCCCTCCTAGCCTGGCGCTGTTCATAACGCTGATCCCTTGTGAGGGTGGTTCCTGGGGGAAGTCTATGTTGAGACTTCCCCTGGAACCTGACCCCCTCCTGCAGCTTCTGCAGTTTGTCCAGTTGCGAGTGCGCTTCAGGACCCCCCCGAGCTAAATTTTGAAGATGGCCCAGCACTGACCAGGACTGCTGTGAGGTCTCTGAAGTGGCAGGGGAACCATCCTAGCTGCTGGGGGCTCCAGCCACAGGTCCGACTGAGCTCCTCAGCCTGCTATGATCCTCTGGAGATCTAGCAGTGGTAGCAGGAGATCCAGTGGGCTTGCACTCCACCACTGGGTCATCCTCTGCTTTTCAAAAATTCACGGGAATGGCTGTTGGTGAGCTGGGGACATTGGAATTGCCTCCCCTGCCCTGCGATGACGCTCCTGAGAGCCATTGAGAGGATCCAGGTTGCACCTTAGACATACCCACTCTCTCCCCTCCTCTCAAATGCTCAAGGAATGTAACGTCCATACTCTCTTTCCATACACCATTGCCTACGTACACTCTATAAGCCTTAGACTGTGGGCAATACCCAGTGAACATGCCTGGAATGGTCTTTGGTCCAAATACAGACCGCTGACCTGGGGGAATGTGAACATGTGCCACACAGCCCCATGTGCGCAAGGAAGCAACATCAGGCTTTACCCCATAGAACATCTCAGTAGGGGTCAGAGGCCTGCCTGTGGTGGGGCCCACGTTGTAAAGCAGGGTGGCAGGCTCCAGTGCCTCCTTCCACAAGGAAGGGTCTGCTGCAGCGTGCACAAACAGGGTCCTTGTGCGCTCCTTCAGAGTCCGATTCATGCGCTCAGCAAGTCCATTTTGCTGAGGCGTGGATGGAGCTGAGGTCTCCATTTTAGTGCCCTGCTGAGCACAAAATTCTTTGAACTGCTGATTCAGAAATTCTGTCCCTCTGTCAGATCTCACACACTTCACCACTTTCTCATGAAATGTCTTCCAATACTTCAAGAGCTCAATGAGGGCCTTGGGAATGGCTTCTTTCGACTTCACTGCCGATGAGGTTATCATATGGGATTTTTCATCAACCACAGTAACCCAAAAACGCTCTCCCGTGATGGCAGCTGGTGAAATGGGCCCCACAGTCTCGACATGCACTCTATCTAACACACTCTCTGCATGCGAAGAGAAAGCTGGAAAGGGGGGGCGAGAATGTTTCCCTAATATACATGACTCACACTGGGGAGAACACTCTGAGCATGGAGCAAGGGACACATTGATCCCAGTGACCAGATCTTCGTTGTCCAACCTTGTCATACTCTTAACCCCAGGATGACCCAACCTTGCATGCCACAGTAGTCGATCTATACACACGTGCCCTTTCCTGGCATGATACGAGGCAACATGAGGACTGGACTGTGGCTGCGCATCATGCTGGCTCTTGACTGGACACACCCATTCTAAAAAAAACAGCCCTCGCTCTCTGGCTATCTGACCAGACCAGCCTGCTGGGCCTTTCATGGTCGTGTACCCACCTGCACTGTCCGTGAGGAATGATGCTCCATCCTGAATGGCTCCTGTGACAGAAATCAGATTAGTGTGTGCAGCGGGCACACACTGCACATTATGCAGCCAAAACACCTCTTGTCTGGCATTGACCAGACACACAGACCCAGTTGAAACTATCCCTCCTTTGGCGTCAGAAGTGGCCAAATGAAGAGGGAGGGGTTGGGCATGCATGACTGGGTTGTGTAGTAAAGACATATCATTTACAAGGTGCACCGATGCACCACTATCTATCAGCCACGAGGTACTGCAAGCCCCATGAGACGTAGGGGTAAGCACATTTAACGAAACGAACATAGGCTCACCAGCACCTGGAGGAGGTGGTGGTGGGAGATGCCAGCCTGGGAAGAAGGGGAAGATAGTGGACACAGATCCAGGAGCATGTGAGGTTGACACGGGAGGGCCTCCTCTGGATTGGCCAGCATCCCACCAGCTGGCTTGTTGCTGAGGAGCTCCAGTGCCCCACCACGCAGCTGGGCCCGCACTTGCAGCTTGCATTGTGCCATGTAGAGCTTGCAGCCTCTTCAGATCCAGGCGCTCCCTCCAGAAATGTCCCGTCCCGTGGCAGAAGCGACACGCCAGTTCCTCCTTTGGCCTCCTGCCACGTCCAGACCCTCGCCCCCCGCCTCCAGCGTTGTGAGCAGAAGGACCATAGTGGGCCTGACCATCAGCAGGTGCTCCAGCTCCCACTCCTGGTGCTGCTCGAGCGCCCGGTGCAGCTCCAGCGCCTTGGGGAGGCCCAGGGATTCCACCCTGAGCTGGCACGGCTGCTGCTGCTGCTGCCATAACTGCTGCAGCTGATAATGTGACTTGCACTGACTCTGCCAACGGGACATCATGGTACTCCAAGTTCTCAATGGCAGTGAGGATCGTCTCCAGCATGTTGTAGGGGTCTGACTTGGCGGAGGTAATTGCCCAAGCGTCGTTCTGCAAGACTGCAGGTAGCCCCTTATACATATACCTGCAGATCTGGCGGTCGCTCAGCTGATGGTTATTGGCCTCCAGGGAGGCGGCAATACTGATGACTCGGTGGCACCATTCTTGCACTGTCTCTCCCTTTACCATGCCTTGTTTGAGCCCCTTGATCCACTTCTCGTTGATTTCCCTGTCCTTCCCTCCAGTGCAGCGGTCTGCCATCCACTGAATGAAGTCAAAAGCGCTCCCCTGCTGTTTGACTTCGTCGTGCCACATGGACGGGACAGACTGCAAAATGAAATGTTTTCCTGCTGCGTTCTCTGCGGTCTTAGGCATGGCTGCCTCCAACGCTCCCATTGCTCCTTTTTGCATTGCGCAGGACTCCAGCTCTTCACGCCAGGCCCTGAAATTAGTGCGATCAGCCTTCAGCTGCGTAGACATCTTGGGATTGGAGGAGTTCATCGTGTATGCATACGAGCTGGCTGCAGTGCCTCCAGTGGTCTGTCCTGACTGCCCAGCTCCTGAGGAGGCCGTGCTGCCTCCTGCTGGTGTTGCCATAGTCTCTGTGTAGCATTTCCTAGGGTATAATGCTCTAGTATGGTCCTTGGCATTGCTCTATGACTTGCCATGTGATCTAGATTCACGGTACAACCTCGCTCAGGTAGTCGCTCGGTTGCCCGACTATACGTCCGTGGCAGTACGGTGTACATCCGACCCTGGATGGGATTAAGGGCGAGCCTGTGAATCAATCATGTAACACTCTTTCCGTTCACACCACGAACTGTCTCACTGTCTCATCCAAATCTCTTCCGCTTAGTTATTGCTACAGTGGTATCGGCGACAAGGCTAGTTCCTTGTCGTTCGTTCGTGGTGCGTTCTTTTTTTTCGAGATTTGTGATGTCGCGGCATCCTCGTTCGGGTTCAAGGGCTCGTGCACCTAGTCCTGGCATCGTAGAGCCAGATCCATCCCTAGATCTTCTTGATTATGTATATGTAGATCTTTTAGGGGTAGATCCTCGTCGTGTGCTTAGGCATCGGGTAGATATCGGTGCCATGCCCGAAGGAGCCGTTGCATTAGGATCTAGTGTTCCGTCGCATTCCCCTCCAGTTGATACCGCTCAGAGCATTTTAGAGGGACTTGAGATGTTATTTCAGTGCTCTCTCGCGCAACCTGCACCTGTGGTCGTGCCGCAGCCCATACCAACGGCAACTCCGGCATCGGCTACAGCCTCGTCAGGTTTAGGGAAGCCCTCGCTTCAATTTCCAGACACATCTGTATTTGATGGAGATCCAATGAAGTTGGATCCATGGCTTATGCAGACTGAAATGTTTTTGGGGGCCTACGATGTAGGCCTGGCATCCGCTCGGTCCGTGGAGGTGGCTACGATGTTCTACCGTTGCTTCCAACTACAACTTGAGTTGAGGAGGCACCTTACCAAGTCAAATACAACTTGATTTGGGTTTCTTTCTTGGTTTTCAGCAGTGTGAGCCCTGCTTTTAGAGATGGTTTCCACCTGTCCTGCAGTCCAGTATGGGATCCCTGTATTGCACGACGTGGGGAATCTTCAGGACTTTTTCTCTAGCTGTTGCCATAGTTTCATGACCCATTACGTGTATGGGCATGGTGTATGTAGGAAGTTTCAGACATCACCCCCTTACAAGTACCTAGCTAGTCCTGATGTTCAGTGTAAGAGTGATGCAGCCTCCTCTTTTCCTGCAAGTACGTCTCATGTTGTATTGTTTTGTCAGAGTAGTGACAGAGCGTCTGCTGTCAGCCAACTTGTAATCCACTTACTCCCTGGGACCAGATTGACTGTGCTCTCTGGCCCGAGTGATTGTGGACAGGTGTTGGAAGGGGCTACTGGGCAGCAATCTCATGATGTCTTGCTTTCGGGCCCTGTGTTGACTGCTTTGGGCATTACTTCCACCGTTCAGAGCTCGCCCAACTGCTACTCATCAGGCTTGCCCTTGTTTCGTTGCTTTGTGCAGACTGGTTGTTTGAGTGTGAAGCAAAAACCCCTGCCAGAAACTTCTTTAGACTCTTTTGTGCAGTTAAACACTAGCCAGACTGTGAATGGTCCTGATCTTTCCTCTACGTGCATTGAATTTGAGGGAATTCTTGCTTGTAGACCTGTCAGGATTTTGTTAGACAGTGGGGCCTCTGCAAACTTTATTGATAATAAACTTGTGCAGGAGCTTGCCCTTCCCACTGCTTCTTTAAGTTCACATGTTGCTATTCGTGTTGCTGATGGTAGGACCTCTATAGTAGAGAGTAATGTGGCAATTGACCTGACTGTGGGGTCTCTGGATTTTGGAGTCACTTGTCTCCCCACAGAGTTGGCATACTATGACCTTGTTTTAGGGAAACCTTGGTTGACTGTGTTTAATCCGGTTGTAAATTGGAAGCTAAATGCAGTGTCATTGATTCATTCTGATAGGACACATGTACTTGTGGGCTGCCAAAGGTCAGGTGTACCTGAGTATGTGATCTCCTCAATAGAAGTGGAAGAGTTGGTCCAGTTGGGTGATCCAATGTATCTGATTCAGCTTAATGCAGTGACCGAACCCTCCTTAAATACTAATACATATAACGTGCCAGAGTTGGAGCAGCTTCTGCAGGAATTTAAAGATGTCCTTTCAGGACTGCCTCAGGGCCTGCCTCCCTCTCGTGCTGGAGACCAGTATATTAGATTGGAGCCGGGCGCAGTTCCTCCAGCCTCCCGCATTTATCCACTGTCCGGAGCCCAGCTTGCTGAGCTTCGTGCACAGTTGCAGGAGCTCCTAGAGAGGGGCTTCATCCGCCCATCGACTTCCCCTTTTGGTGCACCTATCCTGTTCGTCCCGAAGATGGTGGTTGGCGTTTGTGTATTGACTATAGAGCCTTGAACAGGGTTACGCTGAGAAATCAACACCCTTTACCTAGGATTGATGAAATGTTTGAGCAGTTGCATGGAAGTTGTGTGTTTTCTAAGCTTGACCTTGCCTCTGGCTACCACCAGATTCGTATGCATGAGGATAGCATAGAAAAGACTGCTTTTAAAACCCGTTATGGTAATTATGAGTTCACTGTTATGCCTTTTGGGTTAACTAATGCTCCTGCCACTTTTCAATCTGTTATGAATACTATCCTGGCTCCCTTTCTGGATAGGTTTGTGTTGGTTTACCTGGATGACATCCTGATATATTCTAAGTCCGTTGAAGAACACATGGAGCACTTACGTATTATCCTGTCAGTGCTTAGGGAACATAAATTCTATTGTAAAAGATCTAAATGTGAGTTTGTTTCTAAGCAGGTGGAATACTTGGGACACTTGTTGACACCCCAAGGGATTATGGTGGGTCCGAGGAAGGTTGCAGCCATCCGGGACTGCCCACTCCCTTGAATCTGTCACAGTTGAGAGGTTTCTTAGGCTTGACTCAATACTATGACACATTTATGGATCATTTTGCAGATGTTGCTTATCCTCTTACTGAGTTGCTCAAAAAGGATGTGCCATGGACTTGGGAGGGACCCCAAGCCCAAGCCTTCCTTGCATTGAAGGATCTTGTGTCCTCTCCTCCATGTTTGTTAATGCCAGACTTAGACAAAGCTTTTGTTGTGCATGTAGATGCCTCAGGCTTTGCTGTGGGTGCTGTTTTGTAGCAGGATCAAGGACATGGTCTGCAGCCTGTCGCTTTTGAGTCCAGGAAACTCCAGCCCCCTGAGAGGAAATTGGCCCCGTATGACAGAGAATTATTGGCTCTTGTTCATGCTTTGCTTAAATGGAAACATTTGCTGCTGGGTGCTAAATTTACAGTTCACACTGATCAGCAGGCTTTAAAGTACTTACTGACTGCTCCTGTTAGGACTAGTATGCAGGAACGTTGGCTCACTGAGATTATGAGGTTTATGCATGATATAAAGTATGTTAAAGGCACTGATAATGTGGTCGCAGATGTTTTGTCTAGGCGTGTTGACCTTGCAGTGATGCATGTCTCCTCTGTTGCTGTCTCTTCTGTCCTACAAGAGATTGCCTTGCTTTGTGTTTCTGATCCCACAGTTGCTACACTTGTGGATGAAGGTGTTTTGGTATTGAGGGACTCTGTACCTTATTCTGTGCAGTCAGGGAAGGTCTATGTACCTGATGCATTGAGAGAGAAGGTGCTGAGAGAGTGCCATACCACACCCTTTTCTGGCCATCTTGGTATTAACAAGATGTATGAGCTAGTGTGCAGGGAGTTTTGGTGGCCACGTCTCAGCTCATCAGTCAGGGACTTTTGCAGGTCTTGTGACACGTGCCAGTGCACTAAAGGGACTGGAGCCGTACCTTATGGTTTGCTTCAACCACTGCCCATTCCAGATGGACCTTGGCAGAGCGTTTCCCTTGATTTAGTGACTGATTTACCTGTCTGTTGTGGGTTTGACTCTATTGTGGTATTTGTGGATAGGTTTTCTAAGTTGTGTGTCTTGGCTGCATGCACTAAAACCATCACTGCACCTCAACTTGCACAACTGTTTATAGACAGAGTCTTTGTGAGATTTGGAATGTCTACCTCCATTGTGAGTGATAGAGATCCGAGGTTCACTAGCCATTTTTGGAAGGCCTTTGTTAAATTATTGGGTACTGAGATTGCTATGTCTACTGCTTACCACCCTCAGACAGACGGGCAGACAGAGAGAATGAATCAAAAATGGAAGACATGTTAAGAGGGTTTGTGGGGCCGAGACAGGATGACTGGTGCAAGTATTTAAGCATGGTGGAGTTTGCTTACAATAACTCTCTCCAGGCTTCCACACTGCAGACACCCTTCTTCCTGAATCACGGGCGCCATCCCCTTACTCCCTTGTCTTCTGCTGTTCCTTCACGTTCTGCAAATCCTGCTGTGTCTGAGTGGGTTGAGGGGCTGCAGACTGCCTTGAAAAGTGCCAAGTCTAATCTTGCCTCTGCACAGCAACGGCAGAAGTCTTATGCAGATAGAAAGAGACGAGACCACCCTTTCAAGGTGGGGGACCAGGTGTTGCTGGCTGCAAGGAAGAACCAGCTTTCACCTGGGCTCTCGTCAAAATTATCAGCTAAGTATTTTGGGCCCTTTACTATTGCTGCAGCATTTGGTACTCGTGCTTTTAGACTTATCTTGCCTGAGACTGTGAACATTCATCCTGTGTTTCATGTTTCCCAGCTGAAGCCTTATGTGTCTTCATCTTCACCAGTGACCGTTACTTCACCTCCTCCTTTGTATGCAGACAAGCGTGGCGGCGTTTATGAAGTTGAGGCCATCATTGCTAAAAAGAGAGTTGGAAAGTCTTGGCGGTATTTGGTCAAATGGATGGGCTATGATGAGACTGAGAACACTTGGGAGCCCCTTGCCCATGTTCGCCACTTGGCAGACGACGTGGCAGCTGCCCCAGTCCTTTCTTAAGTCCCACTTGCGGGCATCCCTTGTTGAGCCACTTGCGGCCTTGAGACTTTTCCAGCCATTTGCGGCTGATGACCCTTGGACTTCGCCAGCCAGCTTGGATCTGGGAGGGAGGGAGGGTGGAAGGGTCTGGGAGGGAGAGGGATCATGAATTGGGTTGCATGCATGTCTCTTATTTATATGCTTTGCATGGGTTATGTTTCCTTGACCCACGGCTCCATTTTGTGATGCACTTGCTGTGGCAGTGTAGCTGCAAATTGTAGTTCCGTGTCTGCATGACTTGCTTTGGTATCTTACCCATGAGATACACTATGTGGTAGTTAGCTGTGTATGGCTTGCTGCTCTAGACAATATGCCTTATGCCTGTGCTGGAAAGCCACCTCAAGCGAAGGTTACACTGCAGTGCAGGGTAACTGGACCTAAGGTTTGGACAAGTGCTAGTCTAATGACTCAACCTAATTGTTTCATCACTGGTGTGAGTGTTGTCTAGAGAGTTCGTCCCCTAAGTTAGAGGATCCGCCTTGCAGACGATAGTCCTTAGAATGTTAAGGTATTCGGGCATTGAGCAGATGAGTCCCTCGTCTGTGTCGTGCTAACTTGCTTTGTGGACTTCATCCTCTGACTTGCTGGTTTGGTAACTATAGGAGGTGTGATTATCTATAGTTGCAGTAAGCAGGGTTCGTGATACCCCTGTCTTACGTTTGTGGCCCCATTGCCATTAACACCATCTCATAGCTTATGCCAAGGGGGAGGGCATGTAGCATTTCCTAGGGTATAATGCTCTAGTATGGTCCTTGGCATTGCTCTATGACTTGCCATGTGATCTAGATTCACGGTACAACCTCGCTCAGGTAGTCGCTCGGTTGCCCGACTATACGTCCGTGGCAGTACGGTGTACATCCGACCCTGGATGGGATTAAGGGCGAGCCTGTGAATCAATCATGTAACACTCTTTCCGTTCACACCACGAACTGTCTCACTGTCTCATCCAAATCTCTTCCGCTTAGTTATTGCTACACTCTGTACTGCTGGGATTACTTTCAGAAACCTTGCTTTGAGAACGAGTTTGAGGTCTGGTCATACACTTCACTTGCTCTCACAGCGTTCAGCCTGACACAGCTGGTTTAAGTATACCCTTCCGGCGTACACCACACGCTTTCAAGTATTCCACCCTTTCGAGGTCTAGCATGTAACCTTAATATGCAAGATATGCAAAATATTCTTCAGCAATTCAATTGCCTGACCACCTGGACCTACTGACGGTCTCACGACAACGACGACGGGTGATAATCTCAGGTCACTTCACGGAAAAAAAAACTTCCCAAGAGATTGAAGACTCTGTCGGTAGGCCTTCTGAGTGAATATCCAGTTGTTCCTTTCGTCTGGGGTTTAGAAATGGGACGGTATGAGACGGGGATGGGGCTCGCGGCACTCCTGATCTCTTCCAAGAAGCCCCTAAGCCAGTTGGCTTCCTTCACAATATGGCCGGCTGCCATAAACTAGGCTTGCACAGTTGAGGTAGCAACTGAGCTCTGCTTCTTGCTTCCCCAAACCACGGCACTACCATAGACTGATAGAACATAGCCAGTGGTGGAATACCTGTGGTCCAGGTCCCCAGCATAGTCGGCATCAACATAGCCTTCTAGCTCAGGCCCCTTTCCACCCAGAGTAAGAGCTAATTCTCTCGTATCTCTCAAGTACTTCAGCACTCGAATGGCCTCATTCCAGTGTGAGGTAGTGGGTGTCGTTCTATACCTTGACAACACTCCAACAGCCTGAGAAATGTCAGGCCGGGTCGTATTGGCAATATATAGCAACGATCCAATCAACTCACAGTATCGATGACCAGGTGGCAGTGGGGTACCTGCCCCATGTGACATACCATCTGAGGACTTGGGTCTGCTGCTAGCCACGAAGTCCATGGACATGGGGGTATCAACCACACGCCCATCATCAGCAACACCAAACTTTTCCACAAGAGCATCAATCTTGGGAGTGCAACTCATGGAAATATTGCCCTGAACTCTATTGCGTATGACCTGACACCCCCGGAAATCATACACCTCTCCCAAATCATGGATGGTGAAGTCCTTCTTCAACAACTCTTTCCCCCACTCAATCTCTGCAACCAATCTGGCAACTATGAGAAGATCATCAACATAAACAAGAATAAAGAACCGGTTGCCATCAGGGGCCCTCCTGATGTATACACCTGCATCACTCTTGCACACACTATACCCCATCACGCTCAACTTGTCGGTCAAGGTCTTGTGCCAAGCCCGTGGGGCTTGTTTTAGACCGTATAGTGCCTTCCTGAGCTTGCACACAACCCTCGTGTTGCCATTCTCAAATCCTGGTGGTTGGGTCACATAGACCTCTTCCTCCAACTCTCCATTGAGAAAAGCCGTCTTGATATCCACTTCGTGGATCTCAAAATTCTGTGTGGCAGCCACTGCCAGCACAGCCCTCCTTGCCCCATAGCTGCTGGTGGGTGCAAATACCTCCCCAACATCTATCCCAGGGATCTGTCTACAGCCTTGGGCAACTAACCCCGCTTTAAAGCGAGTAACATTCCCATGTGCATCAATTTTAGTGGAGAATATCCAATGGACAGGAATAACCTTTTGTCCATGTGGTCTGTCCACATACTCTAGAACCTCATGGGTATCAAGGGAATCCATCTCTTCCCTCATTGCTTGTTGCCAAAAATCCCACTGAGGGGAGCATTGGGCTTCCCTCAGGTTAGATGGCACGTGAACCTTTCCCAGCTTGACATAAGGTACATTTTGTACCTTATGATGAGACTCTGCAGTACTGTTAGCACTCCTGGGACTATTGTCTTTTATATCCCTCTGATCATGGTTCCCAAAATAAGGTACATTTTGTACCTTATGTTGAGATCTTGCAGTACAGCCAGAACTGCCAGAGCCCTCCCCAACTCTCTCTCTTGAACTGCTAGACTCATGCGCTCCACCATTACAATCTCTCACCTTTCTCAATGCAGGTGGAAGCTGCAGCTCTCTCTCTCTCCTGGACTCACAGCTACGTACACTACTCTGACTTTCCTGAGCTGCGCCTATTGTGTCAGGCTGCACCCCATAAGCATAATTGGCTCCCAGCTCAACTTGGCTATGTGCTTCCCTGCTGCTGGCACTTCTAGCCCACTACTCTCCTCGCTAACATCTTCTCCAAGCATAGCCTCCCCTGTCTCAACCTGCCCCAGCAAATCAGGGAGACCTACCAAGGGTGGCTCACTCACAAGTACCTGGCCTGAGCCAGGGTCATGCATGGGGACCCCTACTGAGTCCCTCCTAGCCTGGCGCTGTTCATAACGCTGATCCCTTGTGAGGGTGGTTCCTGGGGGAAGTCTATGTTGAGACTTCCCCTGGAACCTGACCCCCTCCTGCATCTTCTGCAGTTTGTCCAGTTGCGAGTGCGCTTCGGCACCCCCCCGAGCTAAATTTTGAAGATGGCCCAGCACTGACCAGGACTGCTGTGAGGTCTCTGAAGTGGCAGGGGAACCATCCTGGCTGCTGGGGGCTCCAGCCACAGGTCCGACTGAGCTCCTCAGCCTGCTGTGATCCTCTGGAGAGCTGGCAGTGGTAGCAGGAGGTCCAGTGGGCTTGCACTCCACCACTGGGTCATCCTCTGCTTCCCAAAAATTCACGGGAATGGCTGTTGGTGAGCTGGGGACATTGGAATTGCCTCCCCTGCCCTGCGAGGACTCTCCTGAGAGCCATTGAGAGGATCCAGGTTGCACCTTAGACATACCCACTCTCTTCCCCCCCCTCTCAAATCCTCAAGGAATGTAACGTCCCTGCTCTCTTTCCGTACACCATTGCCTACGTACACTCTATAGGCCTTAGACTGTGGGCAATACCCAGTGAACATGCCTGGAATGGTCTTTGGTGCAAACATAGACCGCTGACCTGGGGGAATGTGAACATGTGCCACACAGCCCCATGTGCGCAAGGAAGCAACATCAGGCTTTACCCCATAGAACATCTGAGTAGGGGTCAGAGGCCTGCCTGTGGTGGGGTGTAGTGAGGTGCCGCGTCAGCGCGACGCGTCTCACGTAGGATGTGCGCGTAGTTCATGTTTCTTCGTGCCCTTTGGGATACGAGTAGATCTCGTTGTCCTTGTGTGTAGGAAAATGACTGTAATATCCTAGTGGGTCTCCTCTCGTCATCCATATCGCTATGCTCGCGAGAGCATCTCGTAGAGGGACGACGTAGCCGGATCCGCGCATAGGTGGACTAGGAACTCGGGTGGCGATCATTGTCTTTGGGTTTTGCTGCTACGAGTGAGACATCTAGCATTCTCTTCATTGTTCATTATATATTGTTCTTTGGAGACTCGGACGACCTGCGTGAGGAGGGCTGCGAACTTGTAACGGATTGGAACTTCGATTTCTACCTTCGGTGTCACCCTTGCCTGATACCCTTGCTTAGCTTGTTATAAATCTTAGTTACACGTCTCACTTCGTTAAATTGGTATCGGCGAGGCGGTTAGAGCCTCGAACCGAAGGGAGACGTAGGGAAGGTTGTAATTGCATTGTTCCATTGCAACATGATGGCGGTTAAACGGAAAGGAAACAAGTACTCCGGTCTCCCCCTTAAAGAGAAAGAAATTTTGGAAGGTTTGGAAAAGGAAGGTATTGAAGTCGATGATCTTTTGGAAGAGTCCGAAACGGAATTGCATCTGGCCCCATCGCCCAAACCGACCACACCCAAAACGAAACCCAAACCCACTCCTTTGAAGACACCCTTGAAGAAAAATAAGACTAAATCCCTAATTCTACGGTTATTGAAGCGGATTGAGGCCTTGGAGGGAGAACGAGCATCCAAGCGGACGTCATCCACCACTAACGTCGTGCGTGTGCCTACACCAGCCATGTTTACAGGAAAAAGAGGAAGCTTCCAATTCTTTGCTAGTAAGGTGGAATCATATGTGAACATTTCAAATGTGTCAAGGGACAAGTGGGTGGCAGTCGCGCTGCAATGTATGGAGGAGCGACCTACAAAGGTTTGGGGGACATACCTCAAAAGGAAGGAAAGGGAAGGAGGTCAAACAGAGCCAACATGGGAAGACTTTAAAAATTTTATGGGAAATCGATACGACTCTACAGATTTGGTTATGGCTGCCCGGCAAAAATTAGACCATGTTTATCAAGGGCAAGAAAGCGTTGAAAGATACATAGAAAGGTTTATTTCCTTGTTGAGTGATGTAGAAACCGAATATGACATCTGCGAAAATGATAAAATATATATGTTCCTCAAAGGCCTGAATGCTCCTATTAGAGTTGCTTGCACAGTTAACCCTCAAACTGGTGTCAGGTTCACAAGCCTCGACTCATTGTGCACTTATGTGGTGCAATATGAAAGCAACTTAAAATCAGGGGGGATGCTGAGGGGACAGGAAGGAAGGAAGGTTCTCAACGTTGTGAAGAGGACTCCAACAAGCACGCCGGCATACTTTCCGGGATTCACCCAGGGGCCTGTGCTTGGAGCCGTCGGACACAACGTTGGTGGGAAGTTAGATTCTCGGACAAGCGTCCCCTCCGAGCGCCAGTGTTATTTCTGCAAAAACTTTGGTCACGAGCAATGGCAATGTCAGGCCAAGCGGGACTACTTGCAAAGGAAGAGCAGGCGCGACAGTCAATTGCCCCCACCTCCTCCTTTCCCCTCTAATCAAGCTCGAGGTGGGCAGTGGAAGGGCCGTGGTGGCCGGGGAGCACATTGGAAGGGAAAAGGGCCGGGGCATAATCCTCAAAAGTAAATTCTGAAGCCATGGATGCCACTTGCTTGCATGTTTTGCACTCTCTTGTGGCCTCCAATTTGGGAAAGGAAGGGGTGAACCTTGTGGTGCCAAATGTTAGGAAGGCTGAATCTGAGATTTCCAAGTTTTTATGGGAACAAAGGTGCAACCCGTCCCTCACTTGTTGTTTCATTGTGGGAAGGAAAACTTGGAAAAGTAAGAGTCTCTATGCTCACCGTATGCAAGGAAGGATTGTGGAAGTGTGTTCAGGAAGGAAGGGACAGGCGGTGGACATGAATGGTCAAACTAGTGTATACCCATTCTCTTTTGTATGTTGTGTGGTTCCCCCAAGACCCACACTCACCATGGGAAGTGTTACTACTGACTCTCCGCTAGCTATGACCTTTCCGGCGAATGTTAAGGGGAAAATCCTTTCAGTGTTGTTTGATAGTGGGGCATCTCATTCGTTTATTAAAAGTGATACTTTGCAAGGGCTAGGGGTGCGATACAAACCCGCATGCATATCCGTGACTCTTGCTGATGGAAGTGTGTCCGATACGAAAGGAACGGTAGATGTGTCGTTTACACTCAAGCCTGGTATAACTTCCCGTCACAACTTCATTGTAAGCCCTGCCATGATTGATGGGGTAGACATGATTTTGGGGCAGGACTGGATGGAAGAAAGAGGAGTCTCAATTGATTTTTGTGTAAAGGCTGCTCAATTTAGACATCATGGGAAGTGGGTCACCCTAAAACACGCAAATTCATCGTTGCCAGTGGGGCCAGAACTTGTTTGGGGTTTACAAGCACAAGAGAGGAAGGAAGGAAGGAAGGATAGGAATGGAAAAGGATGGAAGGGTCAAGATGTTTGGAAGGTTTGTTTGTATACTGTGCTTGTGAATGAGCAGGCTGAACTGGTGGACATCACCGGGGAGGACGCCTCAAGTGAGGCCGACTTGGCGGACACCGACAAATCTATGGACGACACCCCCGTCGTCACAAAACCCCCCAGTAGTACCGGTATGACTTTCACTCATCAAATAAATGACATGTTGGAAGGCAAGCCACAGGCCCTGAAAGACTTGTTACTTGCAAATGAGGACTTGTTTGCAAAACAACTCCCGGGGTTACCCCCGGAGCGGGAAGTGTTTCACACAATAAATTTGGAAGAAGGACATCGGCCCCCCAATAGGCCCGCGTACCGTCTTGCTCCAAGTGAGCTTGCGGAATGCGAAAAAACGGTTGATGAGTTGTTAAAATTGGGATTGATCAGGCCAAGTTGCTCACCATTTGCATCACCTGTTTTGTTTGTTAGAAAGAAGGATGGAAGTTTGCGTATGGTAATAGACTACCGTCCCCTGAATAAAATTACCATCTCGGATAGGTACCCTCTCCCCAGAATTGACGATCTGTTGGATAGGCTTAAGGGAGCCAAGGTGTTTTCGAGCTTGGACTTGTTGTCTGGGTACCATCAAGTGCGACTTCGCAAGGAGGATGTGCCTAAAACTGCCTTCAGGACCCCTTTTGGCTTGTACGAATTTCTTGTACTTCCCTTTGGTTTGACCAACGCGCCCGCGACATTTCAACGGCTTATGAATGAGGTTTTTCACGACTTTATAAGGGAAGGCTTTGTGGTTGTATACTAGGATGATGTGCTCATTTATAGCAAAACGGAAGAGGAACACCTTCTGCAGTTGGACAGAGTTTTCACCCGTCTACGCGAACATCAACTCCTGGCAAAACTTGTCAAATGCTCTTTCTTTGAGAAACAATTGAAATACTTGGGACACATCATTGGGGAAAATGGGTTGGAAGTGGATATGGATAAAGTCAAGGTGGTGCAGGAGTGGCCTACGCCCACAAACGTAACGGAAGTTAGGAGGTTTCTTGGGTTGTCTAATTACTTTCGAAAGTTTATTCAGAACTACAGTATCCTGGCAACCCCATTGACAGCTCTCTCTGGGGCAAAAGCACCTTGGAAGTGGGGACAGGAACAACAGGAAGCATTTGACAACATAAAGGAAGCTTTGGTAAGTGCCCCTATCTTAACACTCCCGGACGTACGTCGGCCATTTAAGGTAGTGTGCGATGCATGCGATTACGGCGTGGGAGCTGTGCTATTTCAAGATGGGAAGGTTTGTGCGTATTTCAGTAAAAAGTTGGGAGCAAGCGAGAGGAACTACAGTGCCACGGAACGGGAGTTATTGGCTGTAGTGTATGCTCTCACGGAATGGAGATGTTATTTGTTAGGTAAGCCAGTAACGGTGGTGACGGATCACAAGTGCAACACCTTCTTGGGTCAACAGGTGGGGCTTAGTCCTCGGAGGGCTCGGTGGGCCGAGCGCCTGCAGGAGTTTGAGATTGAATGGGTATGGGAACCGGGCAAGACCAACATTGCGGATCCGCTCTCCAGGTGTCACTTCACTCAACACCCTGGACCTGGGGGGAGGGACAATGGGGCTGCTGTGGCCGGGGCTGCCCTCCGGCGCAAGCGTCGGCGCACCAGTCCGGACTCCCTCACCCCCTCCAGCCGGGATGTCGAGGGTACCCTCACAGCTCGGGCCCGCAAGGTCCCCAAGGTCACGCTCCCGGGGCCCGCTCACGAGACCCCAAGCTCCCTCGGCACGATGGAGCAAATCGGGTTGGCCAGCCCGAGTGAGCTTACCCGCGAGACCGATGGGTACGAATCCCTACTTGGCAAACTTGAGAAGGCTTACACATACGATCCGTGGTTGGCAGCGCGTGCGAATAGAAGGAAGGTTAGTCTAAAGGGAGGCTTTTGGGAGAGGAATGGACGGAAATACGTTCCTGCATTGTTTGAGGAAAGGAAAGATGGGGAACTTGTCGTGGAGAACCTACGACGTGGAATTTTGGAAGCTTTACATGATCCACCTCATGTTGGTCACCCTGGAGTAACTCGCATGTACGAGCTTGTAACAAGGGAATGGTATTGGCCGGGAATGTATGAGGATGTCAAAGCCTATGTTGCTCATTGTGACTCTTGTCAACGAGTCAAGGCTCGGAATACTTTGCCTGCTGGTCTTCTTCACCCCTTACAAATACCGGCAAGGAAGTGGCAAAGTGTGTCTATGGACTTTATTACCAACCTCCCACAGACCCCAAGTGGAAATGATGCTATTTGATTTGTTGTGGATAGGCTTAGCAAGTATGCTCATTTTGCTGCTACAACAATGAATGCTGATGCTTATACTCTAGCACAATTGTTAAGGACATGGGTGTGGATGTATCGTGGATCCCGGGTGTGGTGGCATTGTGGATCACAAGCCACTCACTGGCGAACGCGGCCGCACTCTGGACGATCCGAACGAGCCAAATGAGGATAGCTGGAAATAACTTGCACAGGTCACGCGTTGTTGCCACAAGAAAGTGGAAGAATACAGAGAGAGTCACGGGCTCCCGCCATTGCCTCCCAAGGGCACGACTCCTAGGGTCCACCCTTAGGGTCCCGTCGACCGGTTGGCCCTCCTTGGAGGGGTCTCTCTGTATGGCCATATGGACTTTGGATAGGCTAGGGTAAGGCTGCCTTACCCGGTAGGGTTGACCATGGGTCCCTTACCTGGATAGATTTTTGTGCACATTAGGTGTATGGCCTTTTCACTTCACTACCACACCTGATCAATATGGTGCAATACTGGCGTAATACTGGACTATATGTGGAAATTGGACTCCCCTTGGACTCTGGACTTTTGGACATCTGGACTTTTACCTCTGCCCTTGTGTCTCATTTTGGCTGTTCATCATGTGGACTTTCGTTTTTCTTTCAGTGTTTTGTCTTTTGTTCTGTTAGTCATGCCTGATCCTTGTTCTTCTTGCATTATGGTGGGGACCCCGATACGCAGCATTCGGCTGGGGTCTGGCAACACGGGAGGCGGGTTGCCCGTAGGTCTAAGTCTGAGTCTCCGCATGTTGGAAGGTCTTTCTGTTCCTTTGTTTGCCTTGTCTGTTTGTTGTTGCGCTCTGCCTTCTGCGCGGGGACATCCCCACTTCCGTTTTGCTATAAATGAGCACATCATCCAAGTATACAACCAAAAAGCCTTCCCTTATAAAGTCGTGAAAAACCTCATTCATAAGCCGTTGAAATGTCGCGGGCGCGTTGGTCAAACCAAAGGGAAGTACAAGAAATTCGTACAAGCCAAAAGGGGTCCTGAAGGCAGTTTTAGGCACATCCTCCTTGCGAAGTCGCACTTGATGGTACCCAGACAACAAGTCCAAGCTCGAAAACACCTTGGCTCCCTTAAGCCTATCCAACAGATCGTCAATTCTGGGGAGATGGTACCTATCCGAGATGGTAATTTTATTCAGGGGACGGTAGTCTATTACCATACGCAAACTTCCATCCTTCTTTCTAACAAACAAAACAGGTGATGCAAATGGTGAGCAACTTGGCCTGATCAATCCCAATTTTAACAACTCATCAACCGTTTTTTCGCATTCCGCAAGCTCACTTGGAGCAAGACGGTACGCGGGCCTATTGGGGGGCCGATGTCCTTCTTCCAAATTTATTGTGTGAAACACTTCCCGCTCCGGGGGTAACCCCGGGAGTTGTTTTGCAAACAAGTCCTCATTTGCAAGTAACAAGTCTTTCAGGGCCTGTGGCTTGCCTTCCAACATGTCATTTATTTGATGAGTGAAAGTCATACCGGTACTACTGGGGGGTTTTGTGACGACGGGGGTGTCGTCCATAGATTTGTCGGTGTCCGCCAGGTCGGCCTCACTTGAGGCGTCCTCCCCGGTGATGTCCACCAGTTCAGCCTGCTCATTCACAAGCACAGTATACAAACAAACCTTCCAAACATCTTGTCCCTTCCATCCTTTTCCATTCCTATCCTTCCTTCCTTCCTTCCTCTCTTGTGCTTGTAAACCCCAAACAAGTTTTGGCCCCACTGGCAACGATGAATTTGCGTGTTTTAGGGTGACCCACTTCCCATTATGTCTAAATTGAGCAGCCTTTACACAAAAATCAATTGAGACTCCTCTTTCTTCCATCCAGTCCTGCCCCAAAATCATGTCTACCCCATCAATCATGGCAGGGCTTACAATGAAGTTGTGACGGGAAGTTATACCAAGCTTGAGTGTAAACGACACATCTACCGTTCCTTTCGTATCGGACACACTTCCATCAGCAAGAGTCACGGATATGCATGCGGGCCGGATGTGATCCACCTCATGTTGGTCACCCTGGAGTAACTCGCATGTACGAGCTTGTAACAAGGGAATGGTATTGGCCGGGAATGTATGAGGATGTCAAAGCCTATGTTGCTCATTGTGACTCTTGTCAACGAGTCAAGGCTCGGAATACTTTGCCTGCTGGTCTTCTTCACCCCTTACAAATACCGGCAAGGAAGTGGCAAAGTGTGTCTATGGACTTTATTACCGACCTCCCACAGACCCCAAGTGGAAATGATGCTATTTGATTTGTTGTGGATAGGCTTAGCAAGTATGCTCATTTTGCTGCTACAACAATGAATGCTGATGCTTATACTCTAGCACAATTGTTAAGGACATGGGTGTGGATGTATCGTGGATCCCGGGTGTGGTGGCATTGTGGATCACAAGCCACTCACTGGCGAACGCGGCCGCACTCTGGACGATCCGAACGAGCCAAATGAGGATAGCTGGAAATAACTTGCACAGGTCACGCGTTGTTGCCACAAGAAAGTGGAAGAATACAGAGAGAGTCACGGGCTCCCGCCATTGCCTCCCAAGGGCACGACTCCTAGGGTCCACCCTTAGGGTCCCGTCGACCGGTTGGCCCTCCTTGGAGGGGTCTCTCTGTATGGCCATATGGACTTTGGATAGGCTAGGGTAAGGCTGCCTTACCCGGTAGGGTTGACCATGGGTCCCTTACCTGGATAGATTTTTGTGCACATTAGGTGTATGGCCTTTTCACTTCACTACCACACCTGATCAATATGGTGCAATACTGGCGTAATACTGGACTATATGTGGAAATTGGACTCCCCTTGGACTCTGGACTTTTGGACATCTGGACTTTTACCTCTGCCCTTGTGTCTCATTTTGGCTGTTCATCATGTGGACTTTCGTTTTTCTTTCAGTGTTTTGTCTTTTGTTCTGTTAGTCATGCCTGATCCTTGTTCTTCTTGCATTATGGTGGGGACCCCGATACGCAGCATTCGGCTGGGGTCTGGCAACACGGGAGGCGGGTTGCCCGTAGGTCTAAGTCTGAGTCTCCGCATGTTGGAAGGTCTTTCTGTTCCTTTGTTTGCCTTGTCTGTTTGTTGTTGCGCTCTGCCTTCTGCGCGGGGACGCACAGGAATAAGGGGGGGAGTATGTAGTGAGGTGCCGCGTCAGCGCGACGCGTCTCACGTAGGATGTGCGCGTAGTTCATGTTTCTTCGTGCCCTTTGGGATACGAGTAGATCTCGTTGTCCTTGTGTGTAGGAAAATGACTGTAATATCCTAGTGGGTCTCCTCTCGTCATCCATATCGCTATGCTCGCGAGAGCATCTCGTAGAGGGACGACGTAGCCGGATCCGCGCATAGGTGGACTAGGAACTCGGGTGGCGATCATTGTCTTTGGGTTTTGCTGCTACGAGTGAGACATCTAGCATTCAAAGACAAGTGGGTGGCAGTCGCGCTGCAATGTATGGAGGAGCGACCTACAAAGGTTTGGGGGACATACCTCAAAAGGAAGGAAAGGGAAGGAGGTCAAACAGAGCCAACATGGGAAGACTTTAAAAATTTTATGGGAAATCGATACGACTCTACAGATTTGGTTATGGCTGCCCGGCAAAAATTAGACCATGTTTATCAAGGGCAAGAAAGCGTTGAAAGATACATAGAAAGGTTTATTTCCTTGTTGAGTGATGTAGAAACCGAATATGACATCTGCGAAAATGATAAAATATATATGTTCCTCAAAGGCCTGAATGCTCCTATTAGAGTTGCTTGCACAGTTAACCCTCAAACTGGTGTCAGGTTCACAAGCCTCGACTCATTGTGCACTTATGTGGTGCAATATGAAAGCAACTTAAAATCAGGGGGGATGCTGAGGGGACAGGAAGGAAGGAAGGTTCTCAACGTTGTGAAGAGGACTCCAACAAGCACGCCGGCATACTTTCCGGGATTCACCCAGGGGCCTGTGCTTGGAGCCGTCGGACACACCGTTGGTGGGAAGTTAGATTCTCGGACAAGCGTCCCCTCCGAGCGCCAGTGTTATTTCTGCAAAAACTTTGGTCACGAGCAATGGCAATGTCAGGCCAAGCGGGACTACTTGCAAAGGAAGAGCAGGCGCGACAGTCAATTGCCCCCACCTCCTCCTTTCCCCTCTAATCAAGCTCGAGGTGGGCAGTGGAAGGGCCGTGGTGGCCGGGGAGCACATTGGAAGGGAAAAGGGGCGGGGCATAATCCTCCAAAGTTAATTCTGAAGCCATGGATGCCACTTGCTTGCATGTTTTGCACTCTCTTGTGGCCTCCAAATTGGGAAAGGAAGGTGTGAACCTTGTGGTGCCAAATGTTAGGAAGGCTGAATCTGAGATTTCCAAGCTTTTATGGGAACAAAGGTGCAACCCGTCCCTCACTTGTTGTTTCATTGTGGGAAGGAAAACTTGGAAAAGTAAGAGTCTCTATGCTCACCGTATGCAAGGAAGGATTGTGGAAGTGTGTTCAGGAAGGAAGGGACAGGCGGTGGACATGAATGGTCAAACTAGTGTATACCCATTCTCTTTTGTATGTTGTGTGGTTCCCCCAAGACCCACACTCACCATGGGAAGTGTTACTACTGACTCTCCGCTAGCTATGACCTTTCCGGCGAATGTTAAGGGGAAAATCCTTTCAGTGTTGTTTGATAGTGGGGCATCTCATTCGTTTATTAAAAGTGATACTTTGCAAGGGCTAGGGGTGCGATACAAACCCGCATGCATATCCGTGACTCTTGCTGATGGCAGTGTGTCCGATACGAAAGGAACGGTAGATGTGTCGTTTACACTCAAGCCTGGTATAACTTCCCGTCACAACTTCATTGTAAGCCCTGCCATGATTGATGGGGTAGACATGATTTTGGGGCAGGACTGGATGGAAGAAAGAGGAGTCTCAATTGATTTTTGTGTGAAGGCTGCTCAATTTAGACATAATGGGAAGTGGGTCACCCTAAAACACGCAAATTCATCGTTGCCAGTGGGGCCAAAAGTTGTTTGGGGTTTACAAGCACAAGAGAGGAAGGAAGGAAGGAGGGATAGGAATGGAAAAGGATGGAAGGGTCAAGATGTTTGGAAGGTTTGTTTGTATACTGTGCTTGTGAATGAGCAGGCTGAACTGGTGGACATCACCGGGGAGGACGCCTCAAGTGAGGCCGACCTGGCGGACACCGAAAAATCTATGGACGACACCCCCGTCGTCACAAAACCCCCCAGTAGTACCGGTATGACTTTCACTCATCAAATAAATGACATGTTGGAAGGCAAGCCACAGGCCCTGAAAGACTTGTTACTTGCAAATGAGGACTTGTTTGCAAAACAACTCCCGGGGTTACCCCCGGAGCGGGAAGTGTTTCACACATTAAATTTGGAAGAAGGACATCGGCCCCCCAATAGGCCCGCGTACCGTCTTGCTCCAAGTGAGCTTGCGGAATGCGAAAAAACGGTTGATGAGTTGTTAAAATTGGGATTGATCAGGCCAAGTTGCTCACCATTTGCATCACCTGTTTTGTTTGTTAGAAAGAAGGATGGCAGTTTGCGTATGGTAATAGACTACCGTCCCCTGAATATAATTACCATCGCGGATAGGTACCCTCTCCCTAGAATTGACGATCTATTGGATAGGCTTAAGGGAGCCAAGGTGTTTTCGAGCTTGGACTTGTTGTCTGGGTACCATCAAGTGCGACTTCGCACGGAGGATGTGCCTAAAACTGCCTTCAGGACCCCTTTTGGCATATACGAATTTCTTGTACTTCCCTTTGGTTTGACGAACGCGCCCGCGACATTTCAACGGCTTATGAATGAGGTTTTTCACGACTTTATAAGGGAAGGCTTTGTGGTTGTATACTTGGATGATGTGCTCATTTATAGCAAAACGGAAGAGGAACACCTTCTGCAGTTGGACAGAGTTTTCGCCCGTCTACGCGAACACCAACTCCTGGCAAAACTTGTCAAATGCTCTTTCTTTGAGAAACAATTGAAATACTTGGGACACATCATTGGGGAAAATGGGTTGGAAGTGGATATGGATAAAGTCAAGGTGGTGCAGGAGTGGCCTACGCCCACAAACGTAACGGAAGTTAGGAGGTTTCTTGGGTTGTCTAATTACTTTCGAAAGTTTATTCAGAACTACAGTATTCTAGCAACCCCATTGACAGCTCTCTCTGGGGCAAAAGCACCTTGGAAGTGGGGACAGGAACAACAGGAAGCATTTGACAACATAAAGGAAGCTTTGGTAAGTGCCCCTATCTTAACACTCCCGGACGTACGTCGGCCATTTAAGGTAGTGTGCGACGCATGCGATTACGGCGTGGGAGCTGTACTGTTTCAAGATGGGAAGGTTTGTGCGTATTTCAGTAAAAAGTTGGGAGCAAGCGAGAGGAACTACAGTGCCACGGAACGGGAGTTATTGGCTGTAGTGTATGCTCTCACGGAATGGAGATGTTATTTGTGAGGTAAGCCAGTAACGGTGGTGACGGATCACAAGTGCAACACCTTCTTGGGTCAACAGGTGGGGCTTAGTCCTCGGAGGGCTCGGTGGGCCGAGCGCCTGCAGGAGTTTGAGATTGAATGGGTATGGGAACCGGGCAAGACCAACATTGCGGATCCGCTCTCCAGGTGTCACTTCACTCAACACCCTGGACCTGGGGGGAGGGACAATGGGGCTGCTGTGGCCGGGGCTGCCCTCCGGCGCAAGCGTCGGCGCACCAGTCCGGACTCCCTCACCCCCTCCAGCCGGGATGTCGAGGGTACCCTCACAGCTCGGGTCCGCAAGGTCCCCAAGGTCACGCTCCCGGGGCCCGCTCACGAGACCCCAAGCTCCCTCGGCACGATGGAGCAAATCGGGTTGGCCAGCCCGAGTGAGCTTACCCGCGAGACCGATGGGTACGAATCCCTACTTGGCAAACTTGAGAAGGCTTACACATACGATCCGTGGTTGGCAGCGCGTGCGAATAGAAGGAAGGTTAGTCTAAAGGGAGGCTTTTGGGAGAGGAATGGACGGAAATATGTTCCTGCATTGTTTGAGGAAAGGAAAGATGGGGAACTTGTCGTGGAGAACCTACGACGTGGAATTTTGGAAGCTTTACATGATCCACCTCATGTTGGTCACCCTGGAGTAACTCGCATGTACGAGCTTGTAACAAGGGAATGGTATTGGCCGGGAATGTATGAGGATGTCAAAGCCTATGTTGCTCATTGTGACTCTTGTCAACGAGTCAAGGCTCGGAATACTTTGCCTGCTGGTCTTCTTCACCCCTTACAAATACCAGCAAGGAAGTGGCAAAGTGTGTCTATGGACTTTATTACCAACCTCCCACAGACCCCAAGTGGAAATGATGCTATTTGATTTGTTGTGGATAGGCTTAGCAAGTGTGCTCATTTTGCTGCTACAACAATGAATGCTGATGCTTATACTCTAGCACAATTGTTAAGGACATGGGTGTGGATGTATCGTGGATCCCGGGTGTGGTGGCATTGTGGATCACAAGCCACTCACTGGCGAACGCGGCCGCACTCTGGACGATCCGAACGAGCCAAATGAGGATAGCTGGAAATAACTTGCACAGGTCACGCGTTGTTGCCACAAGAAAGTGGAAGAATACAGCGAGAGTCACGGGCTCCCGCCATTGCCTCCCAAGGGCACGACTCCTAGGGTCCACCCTTAGGGTCCCGTCGACCGGTTGGCCCTCCTTGGAGGGGTCTCTCTGTATGGCCATATGGACTTTGGATAGGCTAGGGTAAGGCTGCCTTACCCGGTAGGGTTGACCATGGGTCCCTTACCTGGATAGATTTTTGTGCACATTAGGTGTATGGCCTTTTCACTTCACTACCACACCTGATCAATATGGTGCAATACTGGCGTAATACTGGAATATATGTGGAAATTGGACTCCCCTTGGACTCTGGACTTTTGGACATCTGGACTTTTAGCTCTGCCCTTGTGTCTCATTTTGGCTGTTCATCATGTGGACTTTCGTTTTTCTTTCAGTGTTTTGTCTTTTGTTCTGTTAGTCATGCCTGATCCTTGTTCTTCTTGCATTATGGTGGGGACCCCGATACGCAGCATTCGGCTGGGGTCTGGCAACACGGGAGGCGGGTTGCCCGTAGGTCTAAGTCTGAGTCTCCGCATGTTGGAAGGTCTTTCTGTTCCTTTGTTTGCCTTGTCTGTTTGTTGTTGCGCTCTGCCTTCTGCGCGGGGACGCACAGGAATAAGGGGGGGAGTATGTAGTGAGGTGCCGCGTCAGCGCGACGCGTCTCACGTAGGATGTGCGCGTAGTTCATGTTTCTTCGTGCCCTTTGGGATACGAGTAGATCTCGTTGTCCTTGTGTGTAGGAAAATGACTGTAATATCCTAGTGGGTCTCCTCTCGTCATCCATATCGTTATGCTCGCGAGAGCATCTCGTAGAGGGACGACGTAGCCGGATCCGCGCATAGGTGGACTCGGAACTCGGGTGGTTATCATTGTCTTTGGGTTTGCTGCTACGAGTGAGACATCTAGCATTCTCTACATTGTTCATTATATATTGTTCTTTGGAGACTCGGACGACCTGCGTGAGGAGGGCTGCGAACTTGTAACGGATTGGAACTTCGATTTCTACCTTCGGTGTCACCCTTGCCTGAAACCCTTGCTTAGCTTGTTATAAATCTTAGTTACACGTCTCACTTCGTTAAATTAATTTATCAAGGGAAGAGAATGCTAGATGTCTCACTCGTAGCAGCAAAACCCAAAGACAATGATCGCCACCCGAGTTCCTAGTCCACCTATGCGCGGATCCGGCTACGTCGTCCCTCTACGAGATGCTCTCGCGAGCATAGCGATATGGATGACGAGAGGAGACCCACTAGGATATTACAGTCATTTTCCTACACACAAGGACAACGAGATCTACTCGTATCCCAAAGGGCACGAAGAAACATGAACTACGCGCACATCCTACGTGAGACGCGTCGCGCTGACGCGGCACCTCACTACATACTCCCCCCCTTATTCCTGTGCGTCCCCGCGCAGAAGGCAGAGCGCAACAACAAACAGACAAGGCAAACAAAGGAACAGAAAGACCTTCCAACATGCGGAGACTCAGACTTAGACCTACGGGCAACCCGCCTCCCGTGTTGCCAGACCCCAGCCGAATGCTGCGTATCGGGGTCCCCACCATAATGCAAGAAGAACAAGGATCAGGCATGACTAACAGAACAAAAGACAAAACACTGAAAGAAAAACGAAAGTCCACATGATGAACAGCCAAAATGAGACACAAGGGCAGAGGTAAAAGTCCAGATGTCCAAAAGTCCAGAGTCCAAGGGGAGTCCAATTTCCACATATAGTCCAGTATTACGCCAGTATTGCACCATATTGATCAGGTGTGGTAGTGAAGTGAAAAGGCCATACACCTAATGTGCACAAAAATCTATCCAGGTAAGGGACCCATGGTCAACCCTACCGGGTAAGGCAGCCTTACCCTAGCCTATCCAAAGTCCATATGGCCATACAGAGAGACCCCTCCAAGGAGGGCCAACCGGTCGACGGGACCCTAAGGGTGGACCCTAGGAGTCGTGCCCTTGGGAGGCAATGGCGGGAGCCCGTGACTCTCTCTGTATTCTTCCACTTTCTTGTGGCAACAACGCGTGACCTGTGCAAGTTATTTCCAGCTATCCTCATTTGGCTCGTTCGGATCGTCCAGAGTGCGGCCGCGTTCGCCAGTGAGTGGCTTGTGATCCACAATGCCACCACACCCGGGATCCACGATACATCCACACCCATGTCCTTAACAATTGTGCTAGAGTATAAGCATCAGCATTCATTGTTGTAGCAGCAAAATGAGCATACTTGCTAAGCCTATCCACAACAAATCAAATAGCATCATTTCCACTTGGGGTCTGTGGGAGGTTGGTAATAAAGTCCATAGACACACTTTGCCACTTCCTTGCCGGTATTTGTAAGGGGTGAAGAAGACCAGCAGGCAAAGTATTCCGAGCCTTGACTCGTTGACAAGAGTCACAATGAGCAACATAGGCTTTGACATCCTCATACATTCCCGGCCAATACCATTCCCTTGTTACAAGCTCGTACATGCGAGTTTTCCAAGGGACGGGGAGAGGAAGGAAGGAAGGAAGGATAGGAATGGAAAAGGATGGAAGGGTCAAGATGTTTGGAAGGTTTGTTTGTATACTGTGCTTGTGAATGAGCAGGCTGAACTGGTGGACATCACCGGGGAGGACGCCTCAAGTGAGGCCGACTTGGCGGACACCGACAAATCTATGGACGACACCCCCGTCGTCACAAAACCCCCCAGTAGTACCGGTATGACTTTCACTCATCAAATAAATGACATGTTGGAAGGCAAGCCACAGGCCCTGAAAGACTTGTTACTTGCAAATGAGGACTTGTTTGCAAAACAACTCCCGGGGTTACCCCCGGAGCGGGAAGTGTTTCACACAATAAATTTGGAAGAAGGACATCGGCCCCCCAATAGGCCCGCGTACCGTCTTGCTCCAAGTGAGCTTGCGGAATGCGAAAAAACGGTTGATGAGTTGTTAAAATTGGGATTGATCAGGCCAAGTTGCTCACCATTTGCATCACCTGTTTTGTTTGTTAGAAAGAAGGATGGAAGTTTGCGTATGGTAATAGACTACCGTCCCCTGAATAAAATTACCATCTCGGATAGGTACCCTCTCCCCAGAATTGACGATCTGTTGGATAGGCTTAAGGGAGCCAAGGTGTTTTCGAGCTTGGACTTGTTGTCTGGGTACCATCAAGTGCGACTTCGCAAGGAGGATGTGCCTAAAACTGCCTTCAGGACCCCTTTTGGCTGGTACGAATTTCTTGTACTTCCCTTTGGTTTGACCAACGCGCCCGCGACATTTCAACGGCTTATGAATGAGGTTTTTCACGACTTTATAAGGGAAGGCTTTGTGGTTGTATACTTGGATGATGTGCTCATTTATAGCAAAACGGAAGAGGAACACCTTCTGCAGTTGGACAGAGTTTTCACCCGTCTACGCGAACATCAACTCCTGGCAAAACTTGTCAAATGCTCTTTCTTTGAGAAACAATTGAAATACTTGGGACACATCATTGGGGAAAATGGGTTGGAAGTGGATATGGATAAAGTCAAGGTGGTGCAGGAGTGGCCTACGCCCACAAACGTAACGGAAGTTAGGAGGTTTCTTGGGTTGTCTAATTACTTTCGAAAGTTTATTCAGAAGTACAGTATCCTGGCAACCCCATTGACAGCTCTCTCTGGGGCAAAAGCACCTTGGAAGTGGGGACAGGAACAACAGGAAGCATTTGACAACATAAAGGAAGCTTTGGTAAGTGCCCCTATCTTAACACTCCCGGACGTACGTCGGCCATTTACGGTAGTGTGCGATGCATGCGATTACGGCGTGGGAGCTGTGCTATTTCAAGATGGGAAGGTTTGTGCGTATTTCAGTAAAAAGTTGGGAGCAAGCGAGAGGAACTACAGTGCCACGGAACGGGAGTTATTGGCTGTAGTGTATGCTCTCACGGAATGGAGATGTTATTTGTTAGGTAAGCCAGTAACGGTGGTGACGGATCACAAGTGCAACACCTTCTTGGGTCAACAGGTGGGGCTTAGTCCTCGGAGGGCTCGGTGGGCCGAGCGCCTGCAGGAGTTTGAGATTGAATGGGTATGGGAACCGGGCAAGACCAACATTGCGGATCCGCTCTCCAGGTGTCACTTCACTCAACACCCTGGACCTGGGGGGAGGGACAATGGGGCTGCTGTGGCCGGGGCTGCCCTCCGGCGCAAGCGTCGGCGCACCAGTCCGGACTCCCTCACCCCCTCCAGCCGGGATGTCGAGGGTACCCTCACAGCTCGGGTCCGCAAGGTGCCCAAGGTCACGCTCCCGGGGCCCGCTCACGAGACCCCAAGCTCCCTCGGCACGATGGAGCAAATCGGGTTGGCCAGCCCGAGTGAGCTTACCCGCGAGACCGATGGGTACGAATCCCTACTTGGCAAACTTGAGAAGGCTTACACATACGATCCGTGGTTGGCAGCGCGTGCGAATAGAAGGAAGGTTAGTCTAAAGGGAGGCTTTTGGGAGAGGAATGGACGGAAATATGTTCCTGCATTGTTTGAGGAAAGGAAAGATGGGGAACTTGTCGTGGAGAACCTACGACGTGAAATTTTGGAAGCTTTACATGATCCACCTCATGTTGGTCACCCTGGAGTAACTCGCATGTACGAGCTTGTAACAAGGGAATGGTATTGGCCGGGAATGTATGAGGATGTCAAAGCCTATGTTGCTCATTGTGACCCTTGTCAACGAGTCAAGGCTCGGAATACTTTGCCTGCTGGTCTTCTTCACCCCTTACAAATACCGGCAAGGAAGTGGCAAAGTGTGTCTATGGACTTTATTACCAACCTCCCACAGACCCCAAGTGGAAATGATGCTATTTGATTTGTTGTGGATAGGCTTAGCAAGTATGCTCATTTTGCTGCTACAACAATGAATGCTGATGCTTATACTCTAGCACAATTGTTAAGGACATGGGTGTGGATGTATCGTGGATCCCGGGTGTGGTGGCATTGTGGATCACAAGCCACTCACTGGCGAACGCGGCCGCACTCTGGACGATCCGAACGAGCCAAATGAGGATAGCTGGAAATAACTTGCACAGGTCACGCGTTGTTGCCACAAGAAAGTGGAAGAATACAGAGAGAGTCACGGGCTCCCGCCATTGCCTCCCAAGGGCACGACTCCTAGGGTCCACCCTTAGGGTCCCGTCGACCGGTTGGCCCTCCTTGGAGGGGTCTCTCTGTATGGCCATATGGACTTTGGATAGGCTAGGGTAAGGCTGCCTTACCCGGTAGGGTTGACCATGGGTCCCTTACCTGGATAGATTTTTGTGCACATTAGGTGTATGGCCTTTTCACTTCACTACCACACCTGATCAATATGGTGCAATACTGGCGTAATACTGGACTATATGTGGAAATTGGACTCCCCTTGGACTCTGGACTTTTGGACATCTGGACTTTTACCTCTGCCCTTGTGTCTCATTTTGGCTGTTCATCATGTGGACTTTCGTTTTTCTTTCAGTGTTTTGTCTTTTGTTCTGTTAGTCATGCCTGATCCTTGTTCTTATTGCATTATGGTGGGGACCCCGATACGCAGCATTCGGCTGGGGTCTGGCAACACGGGAGGCGGGTTGCCCGTAGGTCTAAGTCTGAGTCTCCGCATGTTGGAAGGTCTTGTTCTTTGTTTGTCTTGTCTGTTTGTTGTTGCGCTCTGCCTTCTGCGCGGGGACGCACAGGAATAAGGGGGGGAGTATGTAGTGAGGTGCCGCGTCAGCGCGACGCGTCTCACGTAGGATGTGCGCGTAGTTCATGTTTCTTCGTGCCCTTTGGGATACGAGTAGATCTCGTTGTCCTTGTGTGTAGGAAAATGACTGTAATATCCTAGTGGGTCTCCTCGCGTCATCCATATCGTTATGCTCGCGAGAGCATCTCGTAGAGGGACGACGTAGCCGGATCCGCGCATAGGTGGACTAGGAACTCGGGTGGTTATCATTGTCTTTGGGGTTTGCTGCTACGAGTGAGACATCTAGCATTCTCTACATTGTTCATTATATATTGTTCTTTGGAGACTCGGACGACCTGCGTGAGGAGGGCTGCGAACTTGTAACGGATTGGAACTTCGATTCCTACCTTCGGTGTCACCCTTGCCTGAAACCCTTGCTTAGCTTGTTATAAATCTTAGTTACACGTCTCACTTCGTTAAATTGGTATCGGCGAATTTCAGCTAAGCAAGGGTTTCAGGCAAGGGTGACACCGAAGGTAGGAATCGAAGTTCCAATCCGTTACAAGTTCGCAGCCCTCCTCACGCAGGTCGTCCGAGTCTCCAAAGAACAACATATAATGAACAATGTAGAGAATGCTAGATGTCTCACTCGTAGCAGCAAACCCAAAGACAATGATAACCACCCGAGTTCCTAGTCCACCTATGCGCGGATCCGGCTACGTCGTCCCTCTACGAGATGCTCTCGCGAGCATAACGATATGGATGACGAGAGGAGACCCACTAGGATATTACAGTCATTTTCCTACACACAAGGACAACGAGATCTACTCGTATCCCAAAGGGCACGAAGAAACATGAACTACGCGCACACCATTACGAACATTATGCTTACGCGCACATCCTACGCGCAGGGGACGTGAGACGCGTCGCGCTGACGCGGCACCTCACTACATACTCCCCCCCTTATTCCTGTGCGTCCCCGCGCAGAAGGCAGAGCGCAACAACAAACAGACAAGACAAACAAAGGAACAAGACCTTCCAACATGCGGAGACTCAGACTTAGACCTACGGGCAACCCGCCTCCCGTGTTGCCAGACCCCAGCCGAATGCTGCGTATCGGGGTCCCCACCATAATGCAATAAGAACAAGGATCAGGCATGACTAACAGAACAAAAGACAAAACACTGAGAGAAAAACGAAAGTCCACATGATGAACAGCCAAAATGAGACACAAGGGCAGAGCTAAAAGTCCAGATGTCCAAAAGTCCAGAGTCCAAGGGGAGTCCAATTTCCACATATAGTCCAGTATTACGCCAGTATTGCACCATATTGATCAGGTGTGGTAGTGAAGTGAAAAGGCCATACACCTAATGTGCACAAAAATCTATCCAGGTAAGGGACCCATGGTCAACCCTACCGGGTAAGGCAGCCTTACCCTAGCCTATCCAAAGTCCATATGGCCATACAGAGAGACCCCTCCAAGGAGGGCCAACCGGTCGACGGGACCCTAAGGGTGGACCCTAGGAGTCGTGCCCTTGGGAGGCAATGGCGGGAGCCCGTGACTCTCTCTGTATTCTTCCACTTTCTTGTGGCAACAACGCGTGACCTGTGCAAGTTACTTCCAGCTATCCTCAGTTGGCTCGTTCGGATCGTCCAGAGTGCGGCCGCGTTTGCCAGTGAGTGGCTTGTGATCCACAATGCCACCACACCCGGGATCCACGATACATCCACACCCATGTCCTTAACAATTGTGCTAGAGTATAAGCATCAGCATTCATTGTTGTAGCAGCAAAATGAGCACACTTGTTAAGCCTATCCACGACAAATCAAATAGCATCATTTCCACTTGGGGTCTGTGGGAGGTTGGTAATAAAGTCCATAGACACACTTTGCCACTTCCTTGCTGGTATTTGTAAGGGGTGAAGAAGACCAGCAGGCAAAGTATTCCGAGCCTTGACTCGTTGACAAGAGTCACAATGAGCAACATAGGCTTTGACATCCTCATACATTCCCGGCCAATACCATTCCCTTGTGACAAGCTCGTACATGCGAGTTACTCCAGGGTGACCAACATGAGGTGGATCATGTAAAGCTTCCAAAATTCCACGTCGTAGGTTCTCCACGATAAGTTCCCCATCTTTCCTTTCCTCAAACAATGCAGGAACATATTTCCGTCCATTCCTCTCCCAAAAGCCTCCCTTTAGACTAACCTTCCTTCTATTCGCACGCGCTGCCAACCACGGATCGTATGTGTAAGCCTTCTCAAGTTTGCCAAGTAGGGATTCGTACCCATCGGTCTCGCGGGTAAGCTCACTCGGGCTGGCCAACCCGATTTGCTCCATCGTGCCGAGGGAGCTTGGGGTCTCGTGAGCGGGCCCCGGGAGCGTGACCTTGGGGACCTTGCGGACCCGAGCTGTGAGGGTACCCTCGACATCCCGGCTGGAGGGGGTGAGGGAGTCCGGACTGGTGCGCCGACGCTTGCGCCGGAGGGCAGCCCCGGCCACAGCAGCCCCATTGTCCCTCCCCCCAGGTCCAGGGTGTTGAGTGAAGTGACACCTGGAGAGCGGATCCGCAATGTTGGTCTTGCCCGGTTCCCATACCCATTCAATCTCAAACTCCTGCAGGCGCTCGGCCCACCGAGCCCTCCGAGGACTAAGCCCCACCTGTTGACCCAAGAAGGTGTTGCACTTGTGATCCGTCACCACCGTTACTGGCTTACCTAACAAATAACATCTCCATTCCGTGAGAGCATACACTACAGCCAATAACTCCCGTTCCGTGGCACTGTAGTTCCTCTCGCTTGCTCCCAACTTTTTACTGAAATACGCACAAACCTTCCCATCTTGAAATAGCACAGCTCCCACGCCGTAATCGCATGCATCGCACACTACCTTAAATGGCCGACGTATGTCCGGGAGTGTTAAGATAGGGGCACTTACCAAAGCTTCCTTTATGTTGTCAAATGCTTCCTGTTGTTCCTGTCCCCACATCCAAGGTGCTTTTGCCCCAGAGAGAGCTGTCAATGGGGTTGCCAGGATACTGTAGTTCTGAATAAACTTTCGAAAGTAATTAGACAACCCAAGAAACCTCCTAACTTCCGTTACGTTTGTGGGCGTAGGCCACTCCTGCACCACCTTGACTTTATCCATATCCACTTCCAACCCATTTTCCCCAATGATGTGTCCCAAGTATTTCAATTGTTTCTCAAAGAAAGAGCATTTGACAAGTTTTGCCAGGAGTTGGTGTTCGCGTAGACGGGTGAAAACTCTGTCCAACTGCAGAAGGTGTTCCTCTTCCGTTTTGCTATAAATGAGCACATCACCCAAGTATACAACCACAAAGCCTTCCCTTATAAAGTCGTGAAAAACCTCATTCATAGGCCGTTGAAATGTCGCGGGCGCGTTGGTCAAACCAAAGGGAAGTACAAGAAATTCGTACAAGCCAAAAGGGGTCCTGAAGGCAGTTTTAGGCACATCCTCCTTGCGAAGTCGCACTTGATGGTACCCAGACAACAAGTCCAAGCTCGAAAACACCTTGGCTCCCTTAAGCCTATCCAACAGATCGTCAATTCTGGGGAGAGGGTACCTATCCGAGATGGTAATTTTATTCAGGGGACGGTAGTCTATTACCATACGCAAACTTCCATCCTTCTTTCTAACAAACAAAACAGGTGATGCAAGTGGTGAGCAACTTGGCCTGATCAATCCCAATTTTAACAACTCATCAACCGTTTTTTCGCATTCCGCAAGCTCACTTGGAGCAAGACGGTACGCGGGCCTATTGGGGGGCCGATGTCCTTCTTCCAAATTTATTGTGTGAAACACTTCCCGCTCCGGGGGTAACCCCGGGAGTTGTTTTGCAAACAAGTCCTCATTTGCAAGTAACAAGTCTTTCAGGGCCTGTGGCTTGCCTTCCAACATGTCATTTATTTGATGAGTGAAAGTCATACCGGTACTACTGGGGGTTTTGTGACGACGGGGGTGTCGTCCATAGATTTGTCGGTGTCCGCCAGGTCGGCCTCACTTGAGGCGTCCTCCCCGGTGATGTCCACCAGTTCAGCCTGCTCATTCACAAGCACAGTATACAAACAAACCTTCCAAACATCTTGACCCTTCCATCCTTTTCCATTCCTATCCTCCTTCCTTCCTTCCTCTCTTGTGCTTGTAAACCCCAAACAATTTTGGCCCCACTGGCAACGATGAATTTGCGTGTTTTAGGGTGACCCACTTCCCATTATGTCTAAATTGAGCAGCCTTCACACAAAAATCAATTGAGCTCCTCTTTCTTCCATCCAGTCCTGCCCCAAAATCATGTCTACCCCATCAATCATGGCAGGGCTTACAATGAAGTTGTGACGGGAAGTTATACCAGCTTGAGTGTAAACGACACATCTACCGTTCCTTTCGTATCGGACACACTTCCATCAGCAAGAGTCACGGATATGCATGCGGGTTTGATCGCACCCCTAGCCCTTGCAAAGTATCACTTTAATAAACGAATGAGATGCCCCACTATCAACAACACTGAAAGGATTTTCCCCTTAACATTCGCCGGAAAGGTCATAGCTAGCGGAGAGTCAGTAGTAACACTTCCCATGGTGAGTGTGGGTCTTGGGGGAACCACACAACATACAAAAGAGAATGGGTATACACTAGTTTGACCATTCATGTCCACCGCCTGTCCCTTCCTTCCTGAACACACTTCCACAATCCTTCCTTGCATACGGTGAGCATAGAGACTCTTACTTTTCCAAGTTTTCCTTCCCACAATGAAACAACAAGTGAGGGACGGGTTGCACCTTTGTTCCCATAAAAACTTGAAATCTCGATTCAGCCTTCCTAACATTGGCACCACAAGGTTCACCCTTCCTTTCCCAATTGGAGGCCACAAGAGAGTGCAAAACATGCAAGCAAGTGGCATCCATGGCTTCAGAATTTACTTTGAGGATTATGCCCCGCCCTTTTCCCTTCCAATGTGCTCCCCGGCCACCACGGCCTTCCACTGCCCACCTCGAGCTTGATTAGAGGGGAAAGGAGAGGTGGGGGCAATTGACTGTCGCGCCTGCTCTTCCTTTGCAAGTAGTCCGCTTGGCCTGACATTGCCATTGCTCGTGACCAAAGTTTTTGCAGAAATAACACTGGCGCTCAGAGGGGACGCTTGTCCGAGAATCTAACTTCCACCAACGGTGTGTCCGACGGCTCCAAGCACAGGCCCTGGTGAATCCCGGAAAGTATGCCGGCGTGCTTGTTGGAGTCCTCTTCACAACGTTGAGAACCTTCCTTCCTTCCTGTCCCTCAGCATCCCCTGATTTTATTGCTTTCATATGCACAATAATGCACATGGTCGACTTGTGAACCTGCACCAGTTTGATTAACTGGAGCATCAGGCAC
>KV908628.1:4486-16986 GCA_002005505.1 Botryococcus braunii
GAGAGAGAGGAGGAGAGAGAAGAGAGAGAGAGAGAGAAGAGAGAAGAGAGGAGAGAGAGAAGAGAGAGAGAAGAGAGAGAGAGGAGAGGAGAGAGAGAGAGGAGGGAGGAGGGAGGAGGGGAGAGGGAGAGAGAGAGAAGAAGAGGGAGGAGGGAGGAGAGAGGAGTAAGAGAAAGGAGAGAGAGAGAGAAGAGAGAGAGAGAGAGAGGAGAGAGAAGAGAGGAGAGAGAGAGAAGAGAGAGAGAGAGAGGTAAGAGAGAAGAGAGGAGAGAGAGAGAGAGAGAGAGAGGGAGAGAGGGAGAGAGAAGGGGGAAGGAGAAAGAGAAGAAAGAAGAGGAGAGAGAGGATAAGGGAGAAGAGAGAAGGGGGGACGAGAAGGGAGAGGGAGGGAGAGGAGAGGGGAGGAGGGGAGAGAGGGGGAGAGAGAGGAGAGAGAGAGGAGAGTAGAAGAGAGAGAGGAGAGAGAGAGAGAGAGAGAGAGAGAGAGAGAGAGAGAGAGAGGGAGAGAGAGAGAGAGAGAGAGAGAGAGAGAGAGAGAGAGAGAGGGAGAGAGAGAGAGAGAGAGAGAGAGAGGAGAGGGAGAGGAGAGGGAGAGGGAGAGGGAGATTGAGAGGGAGAGGGAGGGGGAGGGAGAAAGAGAGGGAGAGGGAGAGGGAGAGGGAGAGGAGAGGAGAGGGAGAGGGAGAGGGAGAGGGAGAGGAGAGGGAGAGGGAGAGGGAGAGGGGAGAGGAGAGGGAGAGGGACCCGGGTGATACTCCAATGACATCCCTTAACGTAGCTCCATTATTAATAATCTGGGCAGGAAAAGATGTTGGAGACCTAAGGGCAACTTTCGAAGACTAAATCCACTTTCTCTCCCCAACCAAACTGTCTCAGCGCCTCGCTTCGCCTCCGGGACTGTTATCGCTATGGTGCTGGTACCTATCTGGACAAATCAAGAATTTAAAAAACCAATAACGTGCAGGTTTGACAAATTTAGGTCATAAAACTTTACCGAGTCACTCCTTTCCGGATCGTCAACTGGCAGTAGCAACCGAACGACATCTGTCGTAGTCTGTCAAAAGTTACAAATGAGGCAGACGTACTGTAAATCTTTGGTTTTTATTAAGGAAACTGCCGAGCCTGTTGCAATGCACAGGGTTTCGCGAAGTTCGAGTTCGGTGCTCCAATTCCATGCGGCAAACTGCCACCCGGCCAACTGGCCCACGTTGGTTACTGTTAATTAACAAATTCCGAAGGATGAAGATACAATTCCAAGAAGTCTCCACAATCTTTTATTAGTAACACACAGAGGAGCACCCTTTGCCATTGGCCATGCTGTGAGAGACGGAGCGTGCGGAGCACGCAGGTTGCCCGGCATTTGTGGGCTTAGTTTCGACGGTATCCGCTCAGATAATCGACGTGGGCCTAGCTGATAACCTATCAGTGATAACTTATCACTGATAAAATGGACCGAGGTCGGACCGAGGGGCAGTCCGCGGAGAATGGGACCAATTCGGATGACGATATCGAGTTTGATCCGAAGGCTGGTCGCCGCGGAGGCCGAATTTGGTCGATGATCGCTCCACACATTGCTCTGCACGTCAGGGCCCTGGGCAGGGGATGATCCCGCGCAGGAGAGAGCAGGAAGGCCCCAGGGAGGCAGGAGCGAGCAGCGGTGGACTGCCCTGCGGGAGGCGCGGCCTGAAGCGCGTTGGCCGAGTCCACAGTAAAAGCGGCGTAACGATTACCTGCAAGATCCAGTTAAGATTAATATTAAATGTCACAGACGATCACACAAGTAAATGTATCATCCTGTGCATGCTAAACTTATTAGTATCTTGCAGGTGATTCAAACTCGCATAGTCACCGTCATGCCCTCGTGGCTGGACAGATGTAACCTTCTTCTTTTTTACAAGAGTGGAGTAAAAAAGACCAGCCCAATGTTCAGGGACCCAAACCCCAATGTTTCAAGCAATGAGTCACACCCGGCGAGCGGCCAGCTGGCGACCCACAGCCGCCGCAATGATGAAACTGACCCGACGAATGACAAAATATCCCCCCACATCTTCTTGAGCAATGATGGCTTGGTTCAAAAGCCCCTGGAGCCTCTGCAACAAGGCCAGCGCATCAGCATGCAACCCTCCCAATGTTTCAAAAGCGAAGGCTTGGAAAGCCACAGGCGGCTGCTGACGCGACAACGAGACAGCATAGCGGGTCTGCTTGTCTTGGGCAGAGCGCGCGGCGGCCCCACCCGGCACGAAGTGCAGCAAGTTGGCAACTGTGAGTGGGGATCCCCGGAAGAGCCAACGATGTCGATATAAAGGTCACGCCCCTCCTCCACGCATGGAGGCGGAGGTCTGCGCGACGCCGCTCCTGGCCAGGGACAGGGGTGGGAAAGGCGGGTTCCCGGGTGACCCGCTGACGAGCTGAGGTAAGGACAGCGTCCAGGCCGTTACGAACGGAGTAATGTCGGCCGACAATGGCAACATCCCCCCCTGAGGTGCAGTGGACCGCGTGGTCGCCCCAGACATCCAACTCCCTCAAGCAGCACGGGCATTGGGAGCCAGGGTGGAAAATGGGGATCAAGAGCTGGTATTGAAGGCGGCAGCGGAACGACTCAGGGGGCATGGGCTGTTGCAAATGGGGAACTGGGAGAGCCAGCAGCCAATCAGACGCTCCCGGCTGTGTAAGAGATTGGAGCACAGCACGGTCGCGATCCGAGCGCAGGGTCATCAAGAACCTCCCGGTATGCGCGGTGAGACAAGGGTTTGGACAGCCGGGCTTGCACTGTGCTGCGGACAAAATCCGGATCCTCGAAGAACGCCGCATCGAAATCAGGAACAAAGGCGCAGTAGTCAGCCTTGGCAGCTAAGGCAGCGGGGACAAGAGGGGCAGTGGATGTCCCTCGAAGGCGGTCCTAAAGGGGGGCGGTCTGCGTGACGGAGGCGAGATAGGCACAAGGCAGAAGGGAAGTGGCCTTAGTGACCCCTAGACCCCCCCGGGCAATAGGCAAGCCAGCCAAGGTTTGCTGCAAAGGGCCAAAACCACCACCACCAGCTGTGACAATGGATTGGAGGACCTGGGTTTGGAGCATATCAAAGGTCACCAAAGCTTGCGTAGCTGCAGCTGGCGGCATGGTCCGAGCTGTGAAAACCACCTTGCAGGTCCCAAGGCAACTGCGAAGCAAGAGAAACTCGGCTTGGGGGTTGCGGAGAATCGGCAAACGCTGGAGCGAGGCTGCCACGGCATCAACGTGCGCCTGGGCTACGGAAGCCGCGTACTCGACTGACACGGTGACCGCTGCCCCCAACACTATCAAACCAGCACGAGTTTCATTGACGAAGCCCAGAGGGAACCCATCCAAATGCTGAGGGTTCGGGCGCGGCGACCACACACGGCACTTGTGAGGGTTGAGGCTCAAGCCATATGCGGGGGCCCGGTCAACAACCAACTGGACTGCCTGCTGCGCTGCGGGCACGGGACCAACAAACGTGCCGTCATCCAGATACCACCCTTGGTGTACGTCGGGACACTCCCGATGAAGGTCAAGGAGGAGTGGCTGGACAGTGAGCGCAAAATGCAGCGGAGAGAGGGGGTCCCCTTGCTGGACCCCTGTTGTGGAGTCCACGACATGGGGCCCAACATACTGATGGGCCGCGCAGCCGTACGTCGTCGCCACATACCGCCAGATGCTGGGGCAATGGAGGGCGACTTCCCCAAGCATGCGGTTGCGGTCGACCGTATTGAAAGCATTTTGTAAGTCCAAGCTGACAACGACGAGGTCGGGGGAATCTTGCCGGTGTGCCACCAAGCGGTTGAGGGCATGGACGAGGCCTTCTGCACCCCCTCGGACTCCAACCCCAACTTGGTGTGGCTGCAAGTACTCACTGACAGCGGGCAAGACGGCTGCAACAGCTATCTTGGAAACCAGACGGCGCAGGGTGAGCCCCACTGCAATGGGCGGGATACCCCCATTGGGCTTCAAGAGAGGGGTGATGGGAGCGCTGGCCCAATAAGATCGCAAGGGAGGGGGAACATCCCCAGCTAAGGCCCGATTGACCACGCCAAGGAGGCTGTCCAATAAGAGGTCTGAGCCACCTACAGAGAAGGCATGTTTTATATGTAATGGGGTCAAGCCGTCCCGCCCGCCAGCGGTACCAGGTGGGAAGGTTTTGAGGGCAGCCAAGACTTCCTCCACTTGGGCCCCGTACGGTAAGGGGCCTGCGCAGGCGGGGCGCCAACGGGAAGCGGTCGGATAGGATGAAGCGCTGCCAATGCAGCACATGTGTCAGGCGTGGCTGGGGCGATGGTGGCAGGCTCCAACATCCGAACAGCCGCTGATAAATGGCCATCTGCAACCTTGCGCAAGACGCGAGCAGCAAGCGCCGCATCGTCTAATGGGCGGGGTGGGGCAGTTGCTGCAGGCGCGGTGGCCAAGAGTTCATCAATTAGGCCATCAATATCCCCATCCAACCATGCGCGGGCCCGACGGCGGACGTGCTGCGCAACTCCCTCACCCCGAGGCCTGCGACGAGCTGATAGGACGCACATCGGAAGGATCAACAGCTCAACCCAGGCAGCCTCGGAGCCCGAGTCCGCAACAGCCGTGAGAGCGGACCGCAATGCTGCAGCCCAAGGTATCCATGCTGACCTAGGGACCCTGCGGTACGAATGGTGACCAAGGGTGAAAACTTGATGGACAAGGGCAGGGGTCAGGGGATGGCGGCGGACACGGGCCGGGGGAGCAGAGGGCGGAGGATCAGCAACGGCGGCGGATGCGCGCGGTCGTCCTCGGGGCTGCGAATGGAGGCGGCCCTGGGGCTCTGAAGTATCATGCGGCGGCTGATGCGGCGGCGGTGCAGGGCGGGGAAGGCCAGGAAGAAGGTTAACATCAGGGGGAACCAGGCCATCCTCCAGAGTCCACAAGCGCTGGCAGGTGTTTGGGTTGGTTGCGCACGAAAGAACTCCCAAGGAATGGGTTTTGAAGCAAGTGTTGCACAACCAGCTGGAGGTAGCTCGCAAGATGGCTTCAAGCTTCCTGTACTCTGCTGGGGATCTGAGTTGCGACACCCAGTCATCCCGCCCAGCATCGCCGAGCTTGTGGAACCTCTGCAAGTGACGTAGGAGCCCAGCACCCGTAGTGATCTTACGAGACTTGCATGATGCCTTCCAAGGGCAGGTGGGGTCAAAGAGAGGAACGCTGGCCATGGCATCACCAGCTGGGAAACCCAACCCCAAGACCGTGCTGGATGCTGGAAAGTGGTGAAGCCCCCAGTCCCTCTTAAAAACTGGCTGGGCTGAGGCGAAGCGGAGAAGAAAAGGGAAAACCAAGATGATGTGTGAAGAAACACAGGAGTAAGTTTGTAAAACACTGGAATCTCCGTAAGTGCTGGATGCTGGGGAGGGGTGAAGCCGTGAGTCCCTGTGAAAGACGGGCCGGCGGAGGCAAATCGGAGGGGCCAAAAAAGAAAAAGAAAAAACCAATACTGTGTGTTAAGAAACACAGGAAGTGGGGAAGAACACGGGAAATTCCGCAGATGCCAGACGCCAGAAAGTTACGAAGCTGCCAGTCCTGCGGAAAGACTGGCCGAGCTGGTGTAAATCTGAGGAAGAAAACAGGAAAACCAATACGATGTGGTATCAAACTGAGAATGAAGTGTTGAAGAACACTGGAAATTCCGCAAAGGCTGGACGCTGAAAGTGGCGAAGCTGCCAGCCCCGCTTAAAGACTGGCCAGGCGGAGGCAAATCTGAGAAAAAAAAAAAAAAAAGATAAAATCAATACTATGGGAGACGAAACACATTATCTTCTCCTTCTCCTTCTTCTTCTTCTTCATAAGCATGATCATGCTTATGAACTGACTTACCAAATAGTGAACCGTTTCAATATCAACACCATCAGTAGGTGGACCGTAGTTCACTGGTCTGCAGTTCAGCATTATTATATTTAGTTCAGCATTATTATATTGAGTTCAGATAACAAACCAGCACTTGTGGCGGTGACGATAACAGTCAGCGACGATCGTCACCGCCATAATCGTCGTGAGCTAGTACCTTACCAGTCTGATCGACGCTTGATCTTACACAATGCACGCACGACGCAAATACAGATAAGAGGGAAACGAGATCAGACTGAAATGAGTCAGTGGTTTGACAACAACGTGTTTCAAAACACTATCAATTGACTGCTCAGCCCTTCGTTCTGTCGCTCCTAGTATTGTCAGATCAGCGCGTCGGATTGCTCTGTTCTGACCTTTTTCCTGAATTCTTATCCTAATCCAGGTCCAGAGCCTTAGAAATTGGCCCTTATCCTAATATGTATTTATCTCGTTATTGATGGTTAGGATAAATGCATGTCTTCTGACCACTGCTGCCATGCAAGTCTTTCGCTGCGCACCTGCGCACCCACGCACCTACCCGCAATCTCTCTCTCTCTCTCCTCTCTCTCTCTCTCTCTCTCTCTTCTCTCTCTCCTCTCTCCTCTTCTCTCTCTCTCTCTCTCTCTCTCTCTCTCTCTCTCTCTCTCTCTCTCTCCTCTCTCTCTCTCTCTCTCTCTCTCTCTCTCCTCTCTCTCTCTCTCCTCTCTCTCTCCTCTCCCTCTCCCTCCTCCCTCCCTCCCCCCCCCCCCCCTCCCTCCCTCCCTCCCCCTCCCTCCCCCCCCCTCCCTCCCTCCCTCCCTCCCTCTCCCTCTCCCTCTCCCTCTCCCTCTCCCTCTCCCTCTCCCTCTCCCTCTCCTCTCCCTCTCCCTCTCCCTCTCCCTCTCCCTCTCCCTCTCCCTCTCCCTCTCCCTCCCCTCTCCCTCTCCCTCTCCCTCTCCCTCTCCCTCTCCCTCTCCCTCTCCCTCTCCCTCTCCCTCTCCCTCTCCCTCCCTCCCTCCTCCCTCCCTCCCTCCCTCCCTCCCCTCCCTCCCTCTCCCTCTCCCTCTCCCTCTCCCTCTCCCTCTCCCTCTCCCTCTCCCTCTCCCTCTCCTCTCCCTCTCCCTCTCCCTCTCCCTCTCCCTCTCCCTCTCCCTCTCCCTCTCCCTCTCCCCTCTCCCTCTCCCTCTCCCTCTCCCCTCCCCCCCCTCCCCCTCTCCCTCTCCCTCTCCCTCCCCCTCTGTAACAGCGACTAGGACCGGGTTCGAATCGGTTAACTGCTCGGGTCGGATCCGTGTTATCATGGTCCTTCTGGATAAGGTCTGGTGAAAAGTGCAGTACGGCAAGTGTGCCTGGTAGTAGCGTAGCTCAGGGGACGTGTCCCTAGTCGGCGCAACAAGGATACAGAATGTAAGGGATTCCGTGCAAGTTTATTGTGATGTCTCCGTCTCATTTTCATAACCCTCTAATTGCACTATTCTTACACCTTCCCCTCTCCCCCTCGCCCTCGCCCTCGCCCTCGCCCTCGCCCTCGCCCTCCCCCCCCTCCCTCTCCCCCTCTCTCCCCCTCCCCTCCCCTCTCCCCCCCCCCTTGCTCTCTCTCTCCCCCTCCACCCTCCCACCCCCTTCTCTCTCTCTCTCTCTCTCTCTCTCTCTCTCTCTCTCTCTCTCTCTCTCTCTCTCTCTCTCTCTCTCTCTCTCTCTCTCTCTCTATATATATATATATATATATATATATCACTGCCCCCCCCCCCCCGCCCCTGCTCTTCCTTTCATTTGGAGAATTCAGCAGGACATGTACAGCTGGGGGAGAAGACGTGGAATGGTCATTGACGGAGCCCTTGGACATCACTGGCTCCGTCAATGATTTCTATGGGGTAACCTCGCCATTTAATCATTACTCGGTATTTGTGCCCAAACACATTAGTCACATCGAAGAAGCTGAAGTTGAATCTCACCATGGGGGGTGACTTGGGGGATCTAACAAGCACAAATGTGGCTGGAAGTAACTCGCGATTGGCTGGAAATGACTAGAACAATGGGCAACCACACGCAGGCCTGCGTCCCGCCCCCTCTCCCCCCCCCCCCCAAATGATGCCTCGGGGGGCGTCCCCCCGGGGCCCCGGGCGCAGGTGTGCTTACCTATTGTTCTACACGAGAAAAGGAATAATGTGCCCGAATGGTGATATCATAATGATCCGTTTAGGGCCTTGCAATTGTAGTTGCCGGGCGGAGCGGGTCGAGAGAGCCGCGCTTATATGCCGGTGGATATTCGACGTGGTGCCTTGGGAGCGGGAGCCGTTGGGAGAAACTCCATGTCTCGGTGCGAGGAGACGGGAGTTCGAATCCGACGAGGGCACTGCATTTCGGCGACGAAATTTTCAGAGCCCTCTCCTGTCTCCGGCGTGGGTGCCAGCGAGGACGCTCGCTCCTACGAAGAAACAAATGCGAAAGAAGGCACAAGGGGCTGTGGTACACATGTGGAGAGGCTGTACAGAGGCTGCTTTCTTGATGCATATGCTTCGCTCTTACGTGGGTTGACTTCCCCATTTGTAGTATAACGTAGCAATAGCGGAAGAGGATTTAGAAATCAGACAGAGTCGTGAGTCCACCGAAAAGATGTTACTGAATGATTCGCAAGCTCACTCTTAAACCCAGGGTGGGTTGAATTGTATTGTACTGCCTCAGACGCGTAGTCGGGCAACCGAGCGAACCACCTGAGCAAGGTTGTTCTGCGAACCAAGATCACAAGGCAAGTCATAGAGCAATGCAAGGACCACTAGAGCATTATACCCTAGGAAATGCTACACCATTCATCTTACGAAGCAGTCAAAGCAGCCACATACACACAATTTTGGTCAAGGCATCCCCAAGAAAGTCCTACCGAGGCTGAGCCTCATGGTTTAGAGAGTGACATGTCATAGGAGGCGGCTAGGGGCCAGCCGCCGATAGCCATCTGTTGAAGGATGTGGTCCAAAAGAGATTCCACGGGAATCTAATGATTTTGAACGAGGACTTCAAAGAGGCTTCTAGCCACACAGTGGCATTTCAATCATGTGGGTGTTGGGACATCTTTGGGTTGTGACCGGCACTCATAAATCCTCTTTCAAGATCACTAGAATTCATAGGATTCTCAGTTGAGCACCTTCTTTGAATAAATAGCTCATCGGCGGGTGTCCCCTGGCTGCCTCCCTCTGGCATGTCACTCTCTGAATCATGAGGCTCAGCCTCGATAGGACTCTCTCGGGGATGCCTTGACCAAACCTGTGAGGATGTGGCTGCTTGTAATGCCTTAAGATGAATGGGGAACTCGACCCACGTAAGAGCGAAGCATATGCATCAAGAAATCAGCCTCTGTGGTAGAACTATCCCTTGTGCCTTCGCATTTGTTTCTTCCTGCCATATCCACACAAGTTGGGTCAAGGCATCCGAGGAAGTCGTACCGAGGCTGGGCCTCATGATTCAGAGAGTGACAGGCCGGAGGGAGGCGGCCAGGGGCCAGCCGCCGATGAGTCAATGGTCAAGAAGGTGGCTCAAATGATGTTCCACTGGAATCTAACGCTATAGAAAGAGGCGTCTTGGGTCTGGGGCAACCCACAGAGGCTCCTAGTCACACACTGGCATTTCAATCTCATGTGTCTCGGGGCCTCTTTAGGGTTGCGAGCTGGATCCATAAAGCCTGTTTGCAAGATCATTAGAATCCATTGGACTCTTATTTGAGCCACCTTCTACACCAATACCTCGTCGGCGGTTGGCCTCTAGCCGCCTCCCCTCTGACATGCTTTGTCTGAATCATGAGGCTCAGCCTCGGTAGGACTTTTCTGTAAGACGCCTTGAACCAAACTTAATGGCTTCCGAACTTAAATGGAGAGGTCGACCAACGTGTTTATGTGTGTGTGTGTGTGTGTGTGTGTGTGTGTGTGTGTGTGTGTGTGTGTGTGTGTATGTGTGTGTGTGTGTGTGTGTGTGTGTGTGTGTGTGTGTGTGTGTGTGTGTGTGTGTGTGTGTGTGTAGCATGTCCTAGGGTATAATGCTCTAATATGGTCCTTGGCATTGCTCTATGACTTGCCATGTGATCTAGATTCGCGGTACAACCTCGCTCACGTAGTTCGCTCGGTTGCCCGACTATACGTCCGTGGCAGTACGGTGTACCTCCAACCCTGGATGTGTTTAAGGGTGGACCTGTGAATCAATCATATAACACTCTTTCCGTGCACACCACGAACTGTCTCACTGTCTCAAAAAACCTCTTCCGCTAAGTTATCGGTACAGAGTGTGTGTGTGTGTGTGTGTGTGTGTGTGTGTGTGTGTGTGTGTGTGTGTGTGTGTGTGTGTGTGTGTGCGTGTGTGCGTGCGTGCGCGTGCGCGCGCATGCGCGTGCTTCCACTCCTACCTCTGACCAGAAGCCACTGTCTATCGCTCCTTGTATCTGTAGCACGACCTGCCTATATAGGTAGGGATGCCTCACATCCGAAGAGAGCAATAGCATCCCACATACAGAAAGTGCAGTGTGAAAGGGGCGGCCCTGTTCCTTGTTATGTAGCGCCACTTAGTGTGTTTCTTATTTTCATGGGATTGGCCCGGGCCTCCGGTCCACCCCCACCGGGGAGAGAAAAGGGGGGGGGGGAAATATAGGAAAGGGAAGGGATGGGGGCGGGAGGAGTGGACTCACACCCCAATACTCCCAGCAATTTGACTCCGTGGCCAGAATATTTTCCACCCTTCCCCCATTAGATCAGTCGAGCAAATGAAACCCTAGAAAACCCTAGATCTAGAACGGGGATGTGACAGGAGGCCTATACATACATGTACCCCTCCCCCTCCCCCCCCCCCCCCCAAGGCACCCAACATCTACTGTACCTGGATAAAGAGATCTCTTTCTAGAACCTCAAAAACCCCAAATCCCTCCACGATATATGTATGTGGACTAGTATTGGGAAAATGTAGCTTGGAGGTATGTGAGCATTTGGGTGGGATTCGTCCCACGCTGAAAGAATACAATCATGTACAAAGCCACAATGTAGAAAAAGCAGAACGAAAAATTGAGGCGAGAAAATGAGGCAAGCGCGCTAGTATACGCTGTGGAAGTGCAGCTGCAGGTCGGGACCCGTCGCCCTCCACTGCAGTTCCGGACCCGTCGCCCTCCACTGCAGTTCCGGACCCGTCGCCCCTCACTGGAGTTCCGGACCCGTCGCCCTCCACCCATTCGCGGGGCACAGTAGCAGAAACATGGGCATGCGGTGTTAAAAAGGACGATAAGAAGTAAAGAGTGGGCCCACACCTGCAGTGGGCAGCGTCCCAGGTCAGCGGTCTGCGTGGACTGTGAAGCCCACGAGCCGCCGGTCCGTCAAGTACGCTGGCGCTCGGTAGCAGATCTCTCTAGAGGGGGGCTATAGCCCCCCTCTAGAGAGATCTGCTACCCAGTGTTAGAACACAGTGTTAGCTAACACTGTGTTTTTTAGTGATTTTCCGAGTTATTTAATATGGCAAATCTGGGTGTGGCGAATAAAAGTGTAACAGTGACTAGGACCGGGTTCGAGTCGGCTAAGTGCTCGGGTCGGATCCGTGTTATCATGGTCCTTCTGGATAAGGTCTCGTGGAAAGTGCAGTACGGCAAGTGTCCCGGGTAGTAGCGTAGCTCAAGGGACTTGTCCCTAGTCGGCTCAAGGGACGTGTCCCTAGTCGGCGCAACAAGGATACATATTGTAAGGAATTCCGTGCAAGCTGAATGTAATGTCTCCAACTCACTTCCTAAACCCTCTAATTGCACCATTCTTACAAAAAGCCAATTTGTCACGCAGTGGCAAATCCATGAGGCACGAATTACGTATACATTTACAATACGTCCCCACTGCTAACTTGTAGACATGCCAACGACATCAGAGAGCTCGTAGGCAAAAAGCATGCGGGCAGTTGCATTGAGAGTGAATTCCAGAACAATTTTACAAAGAGGGTTTCTGCCATCGGCGGGCCATGCATAACCATAAACGCGAACACGACTGTGTTCATAGGTAAATGAGCCTAACACGTAATCATGTGTTTTCTTATCACTCAGAGTTAACTTTACCAACTCTGCCAATATTTTCACGTACTACGTGTTTTCCATGTGTTTTCTTATCACACAGAGTTAACTTTACCAACGTGAGCACGTACATCTTCTGCACATACCCTGCTCCAAATGTCTGTGTCAAGGGCAACGGTAGCCGTCCTCTTCTTGCTCTTAGCCTTAGTTCTCAATATCTGGAGACTCTGTGCAAAATGCGCCCAGATTTAAATCTGGCCCCATTTCGCTGAAACAGGGGCGCGTCGTTACAAAGTTTTCGGCAACATATATTTGCCAATTTTTGGAGTCAATTCAATTTAAAAATGCCATTTTGGCAAGAAATTGCAACTAAAAGCACACTGACCACTGGCTAACCAAATTACTCGGCGGCCCAACCGAGGAAATATGCGCTGTACTGTATCATCTGTACTGCCGAGTTCTTCTGCAAACGTACATGCATGCCACGAATCGTTAATGAAAATTTGTCACCTTGTGAAGTAACTCTATGTGATCTCGGTAGTTCCTGATCTCACGGGAAAGGCATGGACAAACAGGCGCCGGTGCATGACCCTGCGAGTCGATGCGGGTGATCGCAACGACATTTCATCAAGACAGTGGTGG
>KV908628.1:19486-64486 GCA_002005505.1 Botryococcus braunii
GTATTTTGGGTTCCTCGCATGTTTTGATAGTGAGTAGTTTGCACAGAATTAACCCCCCCGCCCCCCAAGAGCAACCCCATCTTGGGCCTTGGCCTTGACTGAAAATAAGCAGGACGATAAGTTGTGAAGGTTTTGGAGGCCATCTGTACTTCCGTTCACTGCGATGTCCTGCCCGCTGAATTTTCCGCTCGTACCAGCAGCCCACGTTCCTTTTCAGTACTGCAAACACGTTTTCTGTACTACAAGCACGTTTTCTGTACTGCAAACTCGTTTTCCACATTGCAAACACCGTGATTGGTCGTTGCATAGCCCTCTCGAGGGCAAGGCGGATGACCGCAGATGCAAAATGAAGCTGCCTCCTGACGTTCTGCTGGCCTTCACTGTAGGTTGCAAGCTCTCCCAGCCCAATGCGGTTCTGCAAACGATGCGTTCTGCCCAAACCGCATTTTGCACACCACTGCCACATCTGCGAACGGTAGCCTTCTCACCCTTTATGGCTTTCAGCCTGCTCTTGCAATCCTTCCTGAGGCAATTTCTGTGCATTCCCTTGCATTTACACTCTGTGGTCTCGTGGTGTGTGTGTGTGTGTGTGTGTGTGTGTGTGTGTGTGTGTGTGTGTGTGTGTGTGTGTGTGTGTGTGTGTGTGTGTGTGTGTGTGTGTGTTTGTGCATGTGTGTGTGTGTCGGTGTTTTATCCCACGGGTTTTTTGTGCCTGCACTTTTGTGTGCATGTCTTTGTCGTGTGTGTGTATGTGTGTGTGTGTGTGTGTGTGTGCGCGCGCGCGCGCGCACGCTCTGGCACTTGCACGTGTAAGGCTCAGTGCCACTCCATTATTCTCCGTGCCACACAAAAAACTCCCTTTTTTATTAATCCATGTGTTCGTCAATGCCACGGGGCAAAATTTAGGTTGTCCTGGTGCCTATTGATTTCTTGCTGCGGGTGATGCATATACTCCCTAGTCCTGGTGGGGGGTTGGGGTTTGAGGCTGGGGGGGGGGGGGGGTTGGCCGCACGAGCGGGCCAGCCAGATACCCCTTGCACAACAAAGTTGTTGAGTTGTTAACAAAGTTTTCGCATAGGATGATGCTCATTTAGGCATCCTGTATTACCGGTGCTGTCTATCTCCTGCTGCTAAATGTGTAACATTCATCCATTCAATCACTTGCTCGCTCGCTCGCTCGCTCACTCATTCACTCATTCGTTCGTTCCTTCGTTCAAACCATCCACCCATCCATCCGTCAATCCAGCCATCAAAACATCCATCCATCCATCAACTCAATCATTCATTCGCTTTCAACGTCCGCCGTTTGTAATTGTCAGAACTTCAAGGTCATCGGCCGCTTCATTATGCAGCTACTCCTCCACTTCCTCCCCCTCCTGCTGCTGCTCCTTCTTCTTATCCAATTAAATAAGACGGGCTGGGGATGGTACCTTGTGTTCTCTAGGTGCGTGCTCAGGATGGATCACCACTGCCCTTGGTTCGGTGCGTGCATTGGGTTTGCCAACCACCGCGCATTCATTCTATTCCTCTTGTACCTCACGCTTGGCTGCATCTACATGGTGTGTTTCCCAGCAACTACCTCTCTGAGGGCCCCTTTCTATGTATCGTGACCAATATGGTGTGCTTGCCAACTTGCTTTAAAGTTATTTACTTTTACGTTTGCACGACGTTGCTGGGCCCCGCAATCCTTGTCGTGCTCGATGCGGTTGCCAAAACATCCCATTCTCTTCAACGCACGCAAATCTGTAAATGCTAAAAAGCGTGGAAAAAAAGGGGGGGAAAAACACATGCCGATGATGCAAAGCATTATGGGATGTGTTGGCAAACATGCCATTCATTTCAAGATATGCAATTCCTTGAATGCAAGCAGAGCACTGCGAATGAGGCAACGCAAAATGCGGTGCCAGACAAAGCGTTTCGGCAGGTGTTCGAGTAACTGCCAACCTTTCAAACGTTTTCAAGCGTTCACAATGTTTCCACTCGTTCAGATGTTCCCAGGAAGTTCAAAACGTTCCCACGTGTTCAAAATATTCCCAAGTGTTCAAAGCGGCCCCACGTGTTCAAAGCATGCCTGATGGCTCAAAATAGTGAAAGTATTGAAAGAACTCCTCCCCACCTCTCTTCCTACCCCATCTTGCCCCATCTCCCTCCTTCCCACCCTGTCCCCTCATTCTCTCCGTCCCCTTGTCTCCCCGCCCTCTGCCACATTCTTTTCCTTCCTCTGCTTTCTTCTTCTCAGAAGGAGAACGAAAAGGGTTAACGTAAACAAGCAAGACTCCCGAGCTGTGGGTTGGTTGCTCGAGCTGGCTGAGCTGGCAGTCGGTTGGGGGCCGGGGCCCTCCTGGGGGCCAAACAAGCAGGTGTGGGTGTCGGTCAGACTGGTGGCAGGCAGTGAGAGCCTTGGGGACTCGGTGATGGCTCATTCCATAGCCCTGCCTGCTCTCACTTTTGCCTTGGCCCTTTCTGGGGCCATCGGACTGCTGCTGCTGCCACTGCTGATGTGGCACTTGTACCTGGCCTCCACTGCTCAGGTCCCCTCCCTGGCCTGACCCCTGCGGTGGCCCTTTCTTGGCGGGAGCGTGCGATGGAGGGCCTGGGAGGGGCGTGGGGTAGGTAGCGGGGCAGGGTGGAGATGGAGTGGAGGTATGATTGGGGAGAGGATGGGGGGGGGGGTTTAAGGAAGGGAAAGGAGGTATTTAGGCGCACGTACGCACGTAGACACACACACACACACACACACACACACACACACACACACACACACACACACACACACACACACACACACACACACACACACACACAGACACAGACACACACGCACGCACGCACGCACGCACGCACGGACGCACACACACACACACATACACACACACACACACACACACACACACACACATACACACACACACACACACACACACACACACATGCGTGCATGCATATGCACGGAAAGGAATAATGGACATATGGGGTAATCTGGGAAATGATTCAAAAGTATTTTCTAATGAAGGGGGGCCATGGTGACGGGATGTGCAGACCACAATAGATTGTTTCAACAACTGGCACACTGCCCGCCAGCTAAGGAGCCTTGGTCAGCGATTTGAGAACCCATACGACCTGGGCATTGTCCGTAACCTCCAGGTATGCCAATGGCCGTGTGTAGAGAAGATCGTCCGTAACCTCCAGGTATGCCAATGGCCATGTGTAGAGAAGATCGTCCGTAACCTCCAGGTATGCCAATGGCCATGCGTTGAGAAGTTATGGAGAAGTCCTGACGAACCTCTGCCAGTCTTGCAGCCAATGGCCATGGGTAAATAAAATGCAGAGCACAGCTCATTGGCCGTGCTTGTCTTCAGCAGTTTGTGGCATGCTGCTGTGGGAGGGTTCTCCCTCTGAGGAAGAGATGCGCGATGCAATTGGTAGCGTTGTACATCATAGTACTTTCCAGGGACCAATCAACGACAGTATGTTGAGTTAATTCCAGTACATGGTTTTGAAGTTGGGCTAGTTAGCCTGGCTTGAGTTAAATTTAGCAGCACTCTTTCATGAATCGATTGCATTGTTGAATCGTGCCGTATTGCCTTGTTTTAATCCCTGCACTCATACGTGTTGTTCATGTGGTCAGTGCATGTTTTTCATTAAGCAATTCTTGCTACTTCTGGGATGTCACTGGTGCTGGCTCTGCGGATAGGGCGCGCGCGCGTGCGTGCGTGCGTGCGTGCGTGCGTGCGTGTGTGTGTGTGTGTGTGTGTGTGTGTGTGTGTGTGTGTGTGTGTGTGTGTGTGTGTGTGTGTGCGTGTGTGTGTGTGTGTGTGTGTGTGTGTGTGTTTGTGTGCCAGGCGGGGGGGGGGGGGCGGGGGCGACCGGGGGGCTATGCTTTCCTTTCCCGAAGCTGAGGTGCTACGTTCCACACTGCCTCACCTTGCAAGGCGATGCCTGCTGCAGGACATGTTTGACGTGGCGGGATTCTGGTGGTGGATAGCCTGGCTTTTCCCGCCATTTGCACCGAAAAGGGGCGATGGCTACCGCTTCCCAACTGTTTTTGACCTGCCCAGTGGCCCAGCTCGTCCATGTGGGGAGTTGAGGCTGAGTCAGCGCGAGGACGCCAACTATGCAAAGAGCCACGTCTAGCCTATGGCTCTGCAGTACCAAAGAAAACATGGCCTTTGCAAAAGTGTTTGGTCATATGAATTCATTGTAAGCTCTGGGTTCGTGCCAGTGGTACTGACACTAAACAAGGGCCTGGCAATCTGTGCATGTATACTCATCACAACCAATAGCCAATTGGTGAGGCCCACCCCTCTGCACATCCAATTGTGTGGAATACAACACTGGGGAGGCCTCTAAAAATTTGAGGTGCATACTGCTGAAGGAAGGAAGAAAGGAAGGACATGTCACATCCGAAACCAGCCATGAATCAACCGTCATAACGCTCAAGGGCATGACAAGTGCAACGTATAGAATCCGAACATCACACTTGCTGTCACCCATTCCGAAGAAATACCGGTATTAATATTGAATGGGCAACTTGTCGACCTTCTCGATGTGGTTTGGCCATATATCAAGACCCTTATTATGATAGGTCTCGCGTGGCAACTGCAGTGGGGTCCAGAGGATGAAATGCAAGGACTAAGCCGGACGGCAGCGTGTTAGTACTATTCTAAGTAATAACCGATGGTCTCAAGAGCGTGTGACGGTCGACATGATAGACACTCGTTTTACGTTGGGGACACCATCTTACGACCCGCATCGTTATATCATAATTTGCAAAAGAGCTGACGCATTTTTGAGGTTTTGCAAATGGAGTTCTTCTAAATTTAAGATATACGAAATTTCATCCAATCTACTGCCCCTGCACATTAATTGATTGCATGACTCGAAGACACTGGTCCCCAGCTACGTACCAACACTGGACAGGCTGACCATCAGCATTGCAAATTGGGAGCGGATAGAATGCCACCCAAAGTTTCAGTTGCGATTACCGGGTATCCCTGGCCTTTCAGCATAAGGCTTCGTGCGGACCGTTCTACAAGTACACACATGATTCGTGGGATACAGCTGCAGCACCAGAGGAAAGGGTACTGTCCCACTGTTTTGTTTCGCTGTTTATCAAGCTAAATTTTCGCCTTCGGAAATTGTGCAAAGCTTGCCACTCGGGACGTAACAGTACTGACAAAAGTTGCAAGATCAGCTTGCAATGTATCTGCAAGTAGATCTTGCAGATTTCCTATTGTGCAAACTCCATGCAAAGATCCCAAGTGGGGACCTCAAGAATGATTGAGGCATGAACGCAGTATGTCTCCAGTGATGAATTACATGCACGTGCACCGTATTGATGTGCAACCATTCATTAAAAATGCTATAAGAAGATACGTGCCCTATTCTGGCAGGCCACTCTTTCAGTTCTTGATATGTATATGGAACACCATAACGCCTTTTCACGCACATTGATTGAACATAGTTATCGAGGACCAATCGCGCAACTCATCTAATATTGCAAGCTCAATGAGACAGACACATGTCACGCTATCAGAGCAAAAAACTATTGGATAGAAGCTCTTATCTGATATTCCTGAGGATAACTACTATCCGCTCATAGGCTACTACGCCCACACATGTATATTGCTCAAAACGATCTTCTCGAACCCTGTCGAAAGAGGACAAGGTAGTGACACAAGAATGATTGTAACCAAGGTCCTTTAATGGCTAGCTAGCCACTGAAAAGTAAAAGAGAAAAACAAGTTCGCAGGCCCTCCAAATACCGCAACATTGTTTAACTGATGACTCGTTTGCAGAATACATACAACAGAGGAACTAGCTAGCCACTGAAAAGTGAAAAAGAAAAGGAAGTTCGCAGGCCCTCCAGATACCGCAACATTGTTTAACAGACGACTTGTTTGCAGAATACATACAATAGAGGAAGTAATCCAAAAGTGAAGCATTCCCCACCATCATCACTACTGGCCCGGCCCACCTACATAGTTCAAACTGAATACAACTGGGAAACTTATCGGCAAATCGACTGTCACGTCCCGGACATGAACAGCTTCACTGTGCACACTAATAGTGCCAAAGCACATACATGTTAAGGGCCTAAGCATGCTAGCATTGGCAAACGCTGCACAATTAACTGCAGCTTTCGGACTATGAGACATCTCCCGGTGCAGATCGACTGCAGGGGGCACCATCACACAACATGGATCCATGGAACACTGTAATGTTAACGTGTATCCGCCCATGATACACATGTGTAAACCAGACGAAGGCACCCATATCGTCACGGTGCAGATCAAATTTGATCTACACAGACCCTGCACTTTATGCCTGCATTTAAACGCAGGAATTCCACCACCAAGCAAGACTGGGAAGTCTGAACAGAACCCATTGGTGGCTACAACCCACGGGGACCGTTGAACGAGGGACCTCAACCAAGATGATCACATAAAGGAACTGTGCTGAAATCATATCTTGGTTAGTCTGACAGTGGGAACCACCTGCTGGATCCAAAACTCCAGCAAGTGCCTCCTGTGCAGATAAGTTGTAGGGTCCACCGTTGACACGCATATGCATGCATGCCAACAATGTACACTGGCCCGTGCGTATGAAATCTGTCACTGAGAGCAACCACAAGATTCTTAAGAGTGCAGACTGCATGGTTCACGAATGATAGAGCAAACTCAAGCAGTGGCATCTCACCTGGACGGTCCGCGACCACACTGCCACAAGAGCACGGCAAATCGGCAAGTACACAGATCAATGATTCGCACCTAAGCTTGATACGATTCACATCTTGATGATTCATCCCTGCGGGAGGCCTGCTTCACTACACAGCATTCTTGAATTAGAAACAATCAATTCAAGTATATGTGACACAGCCCCTGCACCTTTTTTGAGTGCAACATTGTGTACAAATCAAGGGGGCCACGTTCACACACACCATGTTCTCGGCCAGATCTGAACCTCTACCAAAGCCCTCGTGGCTTCCAATATATTCGGGCTGGGCTCATAAGGCCTACAATACAAGGACTCCAAACAAGCCCGATGCAGGGGCAGTCATCCAGGACAGGTTTGCTCAAAAAAACGTACATAGTATCCCCATGGAAGTGAAAGAGACCCAAACTGCTCCAGAACTTTCTTTCTTTGTTCTTGTTGTTCCCAAGCAATCTAGGCTGAGCATATTTTGGATTAGCTAGAGCGAGACCTCTGGCTAACCCCTCATTGGCAAAAAACGGGGATTCACTTAAAATAGGGACTTCGACAACGGCCTTGCCTTGTCCCTTATCCGGATAAAACATCTAAGGCCTCTTAAGAGCTTGGCCCACTAACTAGTCACACAGTGCTGGGAACGCCCTACGGTCCGGGCGCTCTACCAACGCACGTGCATATTTTCCAAGATTGACTTCCCGTAATCATCCAAGGCAGCACTACAGCAGACAATATGCTGCACAATAGTCCCCTAGTGGGCGTGCTGTTCGACACGCATGGGATAGTAAGCCAAACGACTACGGCCCAGGCAAGCTTATACCAGAGTGCAGAACCAACCCTGACCATAGTTGTTTGTCCATAAAGCATAGTAAGGCTGGTCATAGCACATATATATTATATGTACATACATACCAGAGAGCATAGGCAGCCCTTTCCGTATTAGTCTAATCATAAAGCATCAAAAGCCTGGTCATGGGTTTACAAGCGTAGGCAAGTGGCCTTAACTGGTCGGTTTACAGCACACATATGCTTGGTCATAGTGATAACCACCAGGAAGCTTGGGCAGCCCAGGCCTTAGCACTTTGACCTCAAAAGCATAGGTAAGCCCGGTCACTACCAGGGAGCACATATAACCCTGTCTCTTGGTGGACCATCCAGCACAAATCTGCATTTTCGAAAAAGGCCCGGTCACAGTAGGAATACAAGCGAGCATAGTTGAAGCCTGCTTTTGGTTGTGCAACTGTGGAACATGAGCAAACCCGCTCATCAAAAAATTCTCAGAGCACAGATACGCCTGATCTTAGTTGATTGACATTGGAGCCTATGTATGGTCAGTGGCAAGATTAATCCCAGATACCATAGGTCCGCCTGGCCACAATTGCTTGGCCATAGAGCGGAACCCAAGTCATAGTACTGATACCAGAGAGCATAGGTAAGCTTGGTCTAATCTGTTCAGCCATATAACATAGGTTTCGCCAAGTCAATCCACCAGTACAAGCAGTCTGCACCACTGCCAATCGGAACGATCGTTCACTGAACACGCCCCAGCTTGAAATGGTCTAATCAACAACCCCTTACGAACGGGGTAAATACACAACAATTCAGGTTACAGTATGCGCAACTGAACCTCCTAGGGCATGTTTACGGTACAGTCTTGAAAGTCTTGGTCTGTGCGTCATCGCCAATGTTGGTTTGGCGCTTGGCAATGATGATATGACACAGGACAGGTGCTGGTTAGGTACAAACCTCACCTTCAATCAGGACTGGAGGGAAAAGGGAACACTCCCAGGCTCTTGAGAGTCCCCGCGCATTTTGCAATCATGAGCATGTATCGCTCACAGGCAGCTGTGTCTTCTGCTGGTGCCTCTTCCAGAAGTTTTTGCCACTGCGCCACCCCGGCCAAAGAACAGAATTACATCCAACACTTGCAGGAAAGACACCGAGCCACCTTCATAAGCATTGGAGGCAGTACACCTCTGTCCCATCCAAGAAGCCCATTGAATTACCTGCATCAGTTTCAAGGTGATGCATGTGACACAAGACTGTGTCGCCCGGCAATCGAGGCAACTATGTTTCCTGCTTAGCTCGTGAAGGTCAATGAGCTACCTATATCGTGTTCAACTACACGTGACGCTACCAGCAAGGTCATGTAGTCATCGAGGTCACCAGCCATCAAGGTGATTGCTTACCTGCATCGCCTTGAAGGGCACCCACGGTCCACAAATACAAAATCACGGAGGGCCATTGACAGGAGCACAATGCTTTGCTCCAACAAACGGTGGTTCACAACCCATCCTAGCCAAGAAGGCCCTTCAAGGTGCTCCATTAGTTTCTGTCCAAGGCAGCTCTCATCCAATGCCAGCCAAGAAGTCCATCGAGACTTATGCATAACTCCCAACCGGTAATCCACATCCAGTGCAAGTCAACACATGCCATTGAGTCACCTGCATCAATTTTGAAGTCAGGGTTCTCTGGGATGCCAGCACGGGGACTTCAATGGTGCCAAGCGGAACGACTGCACCGGAGGTACCCAGACCAGATCCAAGGGCCCCAGCAGGAGCGACTGGCTGGGCTGTGGTCTTCATCCGCTGGGTTCCTACCTGTGCCCCACACACACGCAAGTCTCGTGACTTCATGTCCCAAAACCCTCCCTTGCCGAGAAGCAGTCTCCCAGGAACTCCCAGAACAAGGATTTTTTTAAATATATTTAAAAAAAAAAAAAAAAAAAAAAAAAAAAAAAAAAAAAGGGGTGAAGAAGGAGGACGAGGAACAAACCGTACGTATAGTAATACAAGAGGGACACATGACATAGAGACGACATGAATCCTTGATGATCACCACTTTCCCAGCACAGCACAGCACACGCAAAATGTAGTCCAGGGGAAGTTCGCAAAATGCCTCCGGATGCACTCATGATCCTGATTTACAAGCTGTGCTGGCCATGAGGCAAGCCCTGCCTCCCAATCCCTCCTTTAATGCAATCTCTCGTACTGCAATGGTGGCTAGGAGCCTTGATATGATGCGTCAAGGCAACTGGCCATGGCAGTTGCCATTAGGGGTGACCAGAAAGGGTATTGCTCACCTCCTCGCTAGCATATTCATGACGAAAAACCAACATCAGAACCACATCACCTCCACGCCCTCGAATCAAGAATTGACACCAAAAAGACAGGGAAATCCATCCCACCCTCCCTTGCTGCGCGCATGCCCCCCCCCCGGGGGGGGGGGGCCCTGTGTGTGCATGTGCACGTGCAAGCCGGGGGGGGGGGGGGGGGGGAGAGAGAGAGAGAGAGAGAGAGAGAGAGGAGAGAGAGAGAGAGAGAGAGAGAGAGAGAGAGAGAGAGAGAGAGAGAGGAGAGAGAGAGAGAGAGAGAGAGAGAGAGAGAGAGAGAGAGAGAGAGAGGAGAGAGAGAGAGAGAGAGAGAGAGAGAGAGAGAGAGAGAGAGAGAGAGACGGAGAGAGAGAGAGAGAGAGAGAGAGAGAGAGAGAGAGAGGGGGGGGGGGGAAGGGGGGGTGAAAATCCTAGTACGACAAAGGGATGCCATGTATGCCAGAGCAAACCCCAGTCAATGCACATCAAGAATCTGAGGCATACCGAAGGCAACCCAAGTGGAACCACAGGGCTCGCGCCACTCGACTTATTGATATTCTGGACAACCCGGGGTTTGGCCTTTCCCCCGCCGTGCTTGTCCCCTTTTCCAGGCACAAGCAACACCGTGGCATCCGCAAACTTGTTTTTATTGGCAGATGGTCCGAGGGGCGGGGCTTGCTGGACGAGGCCCTCCCGCCCGCAGCTCCTAGGGAAGGGGGAGCCACTGGAACTGCGGGAGCCCCCAAGGGCACGGCGGTTTTGGCAGGCATTGCAATTTGGCCAGGCAGTTGCCCGCACGACAATGAGGGTGGGGGGGCCTGGAGACTGCTGGACACCCCATCCGGCCCTTCCGGAAATGTAGGGGGTCTTTGAATGGCAGTCCCCTCAGCAAGGACCCCCCCAGGAGCCTTGGCCCTAGGGGAATCCCCTGGCGTCAGGCCCCCAGAACCCATGAGCAGGCTCAGGAGGCTGGTAGTACCCATGGAAGGGGGCCCTGCTGCGGGACCGGGGACGCCAGCCTCTGCATTGGAGCCCTCGGGAGCCGTGGAGAGCGGCGGGGCCGGGACAAGAGTAGGCCCATTCATAATCATTCCCCCCACCTGGCCCAGCCACTCCCACGGGGAGAGTCCAGGCGGCGCTTGAGCGGCAATTGCAGAAAGGAAGCCCGATATGTCTGTGCCATCTGCCTCTTTTGCCTGAGGTGGCTCTGGGGGCTTCGCCCCAAGGGGTATAGCCCCTGGCCCAGACAATATGGGGCTGTGGTTTGGGACAGGAGCTCTTCAGCACGCCTTGGCTGCTGACCCTCGCCTCTAATGCCGTCAGGCCCCGTCAAAGGCACCGGTGTGGGCCCCAGGCCCATAGGATCGGATGCAAGGGGCCCCCAGGGACAGGGAGAATGGGTTGCGCTGCCGGCGCGCTTTGGAGTCTTGGGTCTAAGGGCCGAGGGGCTGCCAGCATGCCCGGCATCTTAGCCACATCAGTCGAGGCTGGCAGGTCATGGGCCCCAACAGTTGTAGACACAGGGCCTGCCAAGCCCTGAGGCTCCCCTGCAGGACCCTGGAGGGACCCTGACAACACCCCCGCCCCTGCTGGCAGGTTGAGAGACATTTCTCTATCGTACTCTGCCCGTTTCTCGCTGTACTCCTTGTACTGCACCGTATAGGCATCCTTCTCCTCTTTCGCTTTTGCAGCATAAGCCTCCTTCTCAGTTTGCGGCAGGGCATTCCACGCCTTTGCAGCAGCTAAGGTAGCCGAATTGAAGTCCATGCCTTGTGCGACTTTCCTGCAAACCAATGCTTCTCATGGTAATGGGTACACTCAAATCAAATTTCTTCATGCCACAGACTTCCTGCAAAACCGTGTGTATGCTTGTACTATGCTCCGATATGAATGCAGCAAAACGTGTGCATAGTGTCATAACAACGTCATCGTAATCAACACACCTTCAACATGATGAGTCCCCGTCCCACGCAGTTCTCCTGTCACCATAGAGTGGTTTCATAGCCTGTCAGAATTTGTGTTATGTATGTAACAATCCGCCAGGTGGCTTGCAACCTTCTACTTCCCATTAAGACGGCATCTGCATTTATTCTCGAGTGATTCCGAGCGCGCTGAATTGCCGCTCGTAGAAAATTCGTGGTGTTGGTTTCCCGTACTGCGAGCGCCGCGATTACTTGTATGAGGCCAAATGCAAATGCCCTCTAACATGGCAACCTACGGAATTCCTCGGATTTATGTGTCCTAGCTCACTCACCTCTGAGCTGGGCAGTGGAAGCCCAGAATGTGTCAGCAGTCAACCACGTGTCACAGAAAACACGATGTCCCAACATTTATTTTACTTGCCTGCAAGCACTTTCCAAGTACGTAACATCTCGGATGTGGCTATAGCGCCCCCAAAATCTACAGAGCATGACGTGGGTGCCAGTACCCTGGGTTACTGGCAATCCTCGGAAATGGCAAACAATCTGTCAAATATTGTACCTAGAGCCAGTGGCAAACCTGTAATCCACAGAGAACAGGATGTAGGCGCTGCGAGGCTTCTTCGGGGGCTGTGGTCCCTCCTTGGACTTGCTTTTGGCAATCTTGTTGCTGGGCCCACAAGCTCCATCAGGCAAGCCCAAGCCTCCGGACAAGATTGCTGCTACATCACCCTCCGCATCGGTGCCTGGCCCCATCCCTGAATCTGTTATGCCGGGGGCGCTGGTACCCCCGGCGGGCCCGTCATCTGCTTCTTGTGCCACCGACGGCAGTGACTGCTCCTTGGGTAAGCCTTGAACATCGATGCTCACAGATCCTTCCCCTTGGCCCGTAGACTCCGCCAGGTCCTGGGACGCTACTACAGAGGCCTTGGGTTCAAGAGGATTAGTTCCCTCAGGTCTGGGGGCTTGTTCGTCAACACGTGTGGGGGCCGGGTCCACAGCAACAGCTTCCTTTTGCGCAGGGCCTTCAGCAGGGTGACCCGCAGCCGCAGCGCCCGCACCCTCTCCGACAGAGCCATTTCGGTCGAAGGTCAGCATGATGTTATCAACGTCCATCTCATCATCGCTGCAAATGTCAACATCCTCATCATCGGATGAGCGTCGCTTTGAAGAGTTAGGCGAGGTTTTGACTCGGCGACCCTCCACCTGCACAGCGCTGCCTTCGAGGCCAGAGGCCTCTCCTGATGGGCAAACTTGACTGTTGCTGGCCTGCTCGCCGACTAAGACCTTCTTCTGCTTGTGGCAGTACACGTTTGTGGGGCAGAGCGGTACGGCCTCTCCAGTAGACTGCGCTGCCAGGGCGGGTCCATCAGTGTCGGCACCTCGCGCGGTCGCAGATTCTCGAGGCCCCAACCCTGTACTGGAGCCCTCCACAAGGCTCCTGAAGAGATTTGTGTCCTGATTGGGAGCATGGGCTTCCGGGGTGGACTCCTCCCCTGCACGCTCAGTCCATAAATATAGGTTCCTTCCCGTATTGACCACACACTGTGTAATCCCTATGCCTGGAGTCACAGTCCCCACAGGCTACATGTGTGCGCATTGGGAGACCGCCATTGCACCAGCGCAAACCGATTAGTTTTTGAAATTTAAGGGGAAGCATCGGATCCTCCACTAGATGACAGCTTAGCACCAGCCCTGGCGACAAATGGGCGAAAAGGCCAGACCACTCTGTCTGGCAGAAGAATACGAGGAAGGGATAGTTTTTTAACATGATAGACAAGACTCCAGCAATACAAAGGCTTATGCAAAGGGGGCCACACTGTTGGACCTTAGCTTCTGCTTGCGTTCTCGCCCAAAAGGCCGCCTTATGCAGGCAGGCAACCTTGTGTACAACATAGATCCAACCACTTCTTTCTTCAAAAGCATCCCAAAAGCAGAGAGGGAGGTTGTAAGCATGCATCGCACCCAACAGCACTCCCCATGGAGGGTCATCGATGTAACCAGGCGCAGGAACTCCCTCGCACACCACACAGCGGAGAGTTGCCGAGCTCCCAACTCCAAGCAATCGTGTCTGGAGCATCAACCCCACAGGATTGATCCTCAATCCTTGCATACAAACGATTAGTAGAAATTGTCTAGAAGGACATTAGTACAGATCTATTATATATGTATATATATATACTGCCATCTCCCATATAGTTGATTCGTTGCATGTGCATGCTTCGTTCCATTTTGCATACTTGCGTGCATAAAGTGTTCTATATGCTCCAGCAGCGCTCAATGATGCAGCATGAAAAGCAACCTCATGAAACATGCTGTCAGTTGCCAAGACACATCGGCAAACTTCACCATGCACTTGCCTAGCCTTGAAGATTATTAATGAATGTCTGCTGTAGCAGCTTCTTATATGCCCTTTTACCTTTCATGCAGATGCATCCTCCTCACTTATACCTTTCCACACGCCTCGCAAGCTTGTGATGGGGACCCTGAAGCACACCTTGCAAACCGGGCAAAAATGCGCAGTTTCTCTGCAGTTCATCTCGAGAAGCTCTGCTGCTCTAAACAAGATGTTAGGCCGTGGGATCCCTGATCCGGGAGCATTTGTGTCATGAGTCCCTTTCTTACTACCTTGCACGAATCGTTTCTGCAGCAGAACCCCAATCCCACACTTCCAGTTGGAGCTGGCTGTATTTTTTCAATAGACCACTTTCTTAAACTAATTCTTCCAGCACGGACACATACATAAACGTGAAGTGGTCTGGAAAAACTAATTTCAATTTGCATCACCAACAAGACTACCTGACAAATCCCTGGAGTGTAATACCCCTACCACCTAAACTGAACTCAAATCAAAACGAGTTTAATTTTTAATTTGAGCCCTCCTCATGTGGTGTATACTACAAACCAAGAGCCCGAACGACTGAAAATCCAGCCAGGCTTGAAACTCACCTCAAGATCAGCAAGGGAGACACCACGACAATATGTTGGGGTCTGTCCTCTGGCGTTTTTCTTGCAGGTGTAGAAGAAGCAGTGGTCTCGCAAGAGCATTTCCTTTTCATCCGCACCCCTAGGAATGTCCAACAACCTTGCAGAGTAGCACAAACAAACATCGTCCTTCGAGAGGCGGGCCCTCTTTGCTCTCGGCTCACGCGCTCTCTGACCCACCCTGTGCTTGTTGATCAAATCAAGGCTCTTGAAAAAGAGAGGGCCGCACACTGGACATGAACACTTACATCCTAAGGCGACGAATCCCTTCTCCCTCGGCGCCCCCTTTGGGAAAGACACCCCTTGCTCTTGAGGTGCAGACCCCACCATAGTCTAACAGCAGAATTCCTTGCCAGTCGCTGACATGGCGCGCGTTGAGCATGGCATGTAGCGAAAGGCCTGCTTTGGCGGAAGCCCGAATGTTCGACCTTTGACAGGGTGTGACAGCAGTGTTTCGATGAAAACGTGTGATGGAGACTGTCCTTCTCCACGCTGGTGGCCTGCCCACAGAGGATCGACTCCCCTGCTGCCGGAACTCTTCCGGGTGAAGCCGCGTGGAACACGTCATGTGCGTGGGCCAGGTCAAATATGATTATGAGCTGCGGACTAATCAGTGCGGTACATTGCTAGCAGGCCAATTGGTACCACCTTGTCTTCTTCTTCTACCCCACTCCCCTTCTGTTCGCTTTGGCAATCCACCCCTTCATCCGTTCCCTTTCGGAGAGGTTTGAGGACATGCTTCAGGGGTGGTATCTTGACGATGGTAATGTCATCGGGGACACAGGGGTCTTGCGTGCGTTTTTGGAGGTGGTTCTTTCGGAGGGTCCGCAGTGGCGCATTCTCCTCGAGGAAAGCTCACCTTGAGGAAATCCCTCTGGCGGTGGCCCACCTTTGATCTGCTCCGATATCGGGAGGTTGGATTTCCCGTTGGGATCCGCTAGTGTCGGGAGTTAGGAGTACAACTGTGTTGTGTTAATTAATTTTATGCCTTTCCCTCAGAGGAGTAATAATGGCAAGTCTCCGTATGAAGACAATACCAATTAGGAAAGAGAGGCAGAACCCTGAGTTCTGCCAGGCAATACATGCATTTGAACGAAGTCTATCATAACGCAAGTTACAGACACGTTTGTAGAAAGGAGGCATATGGGGCAAGCACGGATAGGGAAGGCACTTGGTTGGAACTATAGTGGCACTCCGGGTGTCTATCAATCAGTTGCTAACCAGTCCTTGACTTGTATATGTCCGTGCCTACTTAACAACGCACAAGTAGGAGGACATCGTCTAACACCCTCCGTGCCGCCACCATGCAGGATACGCCAAGCCCAGAATATTTCAGGTTATGGGCCCACGGGCTCGGATGCTGAGAGTGGGTGGCGCCTAAATCGGAGCTCACTAGACTGTGAATGGCGAAGAAGCGGACAAAGCAAACAGCCAGGAAGACCACCAACCTCAACGTTCCAGCGCGCTTGAGATCAGGACCTCCGTCATACAACGAACTAATCAGAGAAGGAGGACAACGTGGAGACCGCAATCCTGACGAGAGAGCCTTTATCGTCAAAGACTACATCTTTCACCTTCACGTTGGCTGTCCGTTAGCTCAACCCACCTGGTTCAGAAGTAAGATCTTGCTGCTACCTTGCGAGTACTGGAGTTATAAGACAACTGGGGAATTATGACTTCCAAGAAGAAAGGATCATCAGCTAGTGGAGCATCAACGTCAAGCAGTGAACCAGCCTCATCCACACCCATCAGAGAACCGTGTACTCCCAGCACCTCAAGAGGCAGCGGAGATGAGCTGCCCAAGATTATCCCAACAAATGTCAAGGTACACATAAAACTGAAGGAACGGGGGACAAATATTATTGTTTGGAAGAATGCATTTTTGGCAGCAAATGAGTCAAAAGGGTCTTTGCCTGCCATCCTGGAGGCTATGCCTGGTACAGCACATGACGCAGCCGCAATGTTACTGATTTATGAGTCAGTCCCAGAGGAATGGCTGGGACCTCTGTCTAATCTGCCCTCTGCTTATGATGCATATGAGTTCATCTGCAGAAAGTTTATTGGTGGATATAATATCGAGGCCAATGCAGATTGGCTCCAAGAAATGAGCCAGGGAATGAAACATGACGAGACGATTTCGCAATATGTCAACAGAATGATCAACCTGAAGGCATGCCTTGACAGGAACAACCATGCTCTACTGGATGCACACGTTGCAACCCAGATTGTGCAGGGCTTGCCTGATGCAGCTAAAGAGCCAGGAATGATCACAACTGCTGCAGCACAACCCCTGGAGAAGCTGGCTGGACTTCTGCGCAACACAGCAGCTGCAGTGGGTTTTGATGAATATGCTCCTCGCCAACCAAGGGTTTTGGCTCTTGGACAAGGCTCCAGTGGAGCCAATACCCCACCAGCTGCCAGTGCAGTCCATCAGCAGGCCCAACCAACTGTCTCTGAGGCCAAGTCCGAGACTAAGGGCATCTGCAACTACTGCAATAAGAAGGGGCATTACTGGAGGGACTGTCGAAAGAGGAAGCGGGACGAGGAGACCCAACGGAACGTAGTGGCAGCGGTCCAACAATTGCAGGGAATGTGGCCACAGGGACCTCCACATATGGGTGGCCCACACCCTCCTGCAGCCCAGCTGGCGCACCCTGGACTGGATGCCTTTCCGGCATGGTTCCAACCCCCAGCTCCCCCACCTCCACCACCTGGAGGTATGCCATACATAATTTCCCTCAACATCCTGAAGACTCCTGTCAGAAATTCGTCTCTGCAATCCTGGCTGGTGGACAGTGGAGCATCTGTACATCTGGTGAATGATGTGACCCTACTACATAATCCAACTGTGCATGCCAAACCCATCCCATTATATCTGGCCACTTCAGATGCCACTGGAGGAATTGTAGCATCAGGCTCTGTCTGCATCCTCAGTCGAGTGGGAGTTCCCCTGTGGATACATCATGTTCAGTGTGTTCCTTCTGCAACCTCAAACATACTGTCAGTATCTGCAGCATTGCGGGATGGGGCAGTCTTTCGCACAGATGATGTTGGAGCGTTCACTGAAGTCTGTGGTCCAAACAGCTGGAGGTCTCGGATCAGTGCAGAGAAAGGGCTATTTTATATTCATCAAGTTGTAGCTCTGAGTCCCAGTGTTAACCACAGAAGAATTTCAGCTGCTGTGAAGTCCAAAACCCCCACCCAAAACTCACACAACTGTGCCAGACGATACCTCTGGCATAGCAGAATGGGACATCCAGGTGAAACATGGATGCAGCGCCTAACCAATGAGGACCTGGTCTCGGGACTTGATACATCCCTATGTCCCTGCTCCAATTGTCCAGTCTACTGTGAAGCATGTATTGAGGGAAAGACGTCTCGGCCTCCATTTGGAATAAGCAGTAGACCAGCTGTTGAACCACTTGACAGAGTACATATTGACACTGTGGGCCCCATTTTTCCTGCTGCAGTAACTGGTGAACGTTACTGGGTGACTGCTTTGGATGAGTCATCTCAGTTAAAGGCGGTCCTGCCTGTGAAGTCCAAAGATGCCATCAGTGCTGCTGTGAGGGACCTCATTCTATACTGGCAGACCCAGAAGAAAACCAAAGTGAAGTGTGTCCGGTGTGACCGTGGAACTGAATTTCTGAATGCCACGTTCAAAGAATTTTGTGCATCCCAGGGGACTAAATTGGAGACCTCAGCTCCTTACACCCCGCAACAGAATGGAGCGGCTGAAAGAGCCAATCGCACCCTCAAGGAACGTACCAGGACTCTTCTGGCTTTTGCAGCTGCCAGTCCAACGTTGTGGAAGGAGGCCCTGGAAACTGCATGCACCCTACTGAACATGGGTCCCAGTACCGGGAGGGACCGCACGCCATCAGAATTATTTTTTGGCTACAAACCAAATGTAACCCCACTGCGTACCTGGGGTTGCTTGGCCTTTGTGCACATTCCTGATGTCCAGCGCTCTGTGTTTTCCCCTAAAACTGTGCCAGGGATGCTTACTGGTTACTCAGCCTCCTCCAAAGCCTATCGGATCTATGTGGGAGGGGGTATCTGGAAGGAGAGCAGAGATGTGGTTTTCGTGGAGCACCTCAGGGGAGCCTCTCGGGTTGGCATGAGCGTTTCCTCAACACAGTCTACAGAGTTTCTGTGTCCTGAGCCCTCTGCAAGTGACACTCCCCCAGTCTTTCCCGGCACCTCCCCTGGCACAACCAACATCAGCCTTGAGACAGATCTTGATGACCCACACAGTGAGCCTGAGTACCTGCCAGCCTCCAGCAACCTCCCCACACAGCCTGTCACAGGACCCCCCAGTGAGGCTGAGCCCGAGCCTGAATCCAGAAGACTGTGTGACCCAGTGGAGATGGATCAAACCCTGGAGGCAGTACAGGACTTAGCCAGAGGAGTGAGACAGGACTCCCACCTTCGACCGCAGATGGAGCGAGCCCAGGAGGTCCTCAGACCAACTAGGTCTGATTGCCGCAACCACCAATTGGATGGCCTGACCCGGGCTCAACGACACGAACAACGCACTGCCGCCAAAGACCTCCTGCTGCCACAGGAGAAGGGAGAGAGCAGAGAGCGAGAGGGGTTGACTGAATGTGACTCTCTGTCACAGGGACCAGGGGAAGTGCAGCTAGAGGGTGATTCACATGAGGGGCATGAATTGCATGTGAGTGCAGTGAGGGGGGCAGCTACATGCAAAGCTGCAAATGGTCCCGGGGAGCTGAGCAGTATGGGTGGGTCTTGTTCAGTGACTGAGAGAAATGTAAGAGATGTGACCATGCAGAGTTCTTCTGGCAACCCGTCCAGTCAGAGCACTCCTGGACGGGACTGTGGTGGCAGCCACCGGTCAGAGGAAGCATCATATGCTTTCTCTGCACCAGCCAAACATGATTGTGAGCGGGAGACAGGATCTGCATCCTTGACTCCATGTAAGGGACGAGAGGAGGAGGTGAATCAGGAGCACAGACATTGTGGAGACAGACCAAATTACAAGTGCTCACTGAGAGGTACCTGTGCCTGGGAGAGTGATGTCAGAGATGTGAGGTCACTCCCAACAGTGACATGCAGTCGGTCTGAGAGGCATGTGGATCACATAAATCAGGGGAAGTATGCAGACACTCTGCCATATCCCGATGTTGCTTGTGAGAGACCTGAAGAGTCTGAACTCTTGCAGGCATGTCAGAGTGTGTCTGAGGAGGTGAATCGGAAGTCTGGACAATGTGAAGGGATTCCAAATTACAAAGACTGTCCGAGAGGTACCTGTGCATGGGAGGATGATGTGAGGGATGAGCAGAGTAACTTGTGCAAAGCCAAGTGTGAGTCCAAGCGAGAGCGTGCTATGAGAGAGCATTCTACTTCTACTGGAGAGCCTGTGATGTGTAACTCAGCGAGTGTCAGTGGAAGAGTAGTGGGTTCTGGACAAAGTGAGAGAAAATCAGGCAATTCAGAGGAAAAGCACACAGGTGTCAGATTTGGGAAAATTCACGTTCCCTCTAATTTGAGAGAAGCACAGATGTCTCCCCAGTGGGAATACTGGAAGGCAGCTATGCAGGAAGAGCAAAATTCTCTAGATACTCATGAGGTCATGGAGTATGTTCCGAGACCTCGTGGACATAAGGTTATTCCAGTTCACTGGATATTTTCAGTGAAAATGGATGCACATGGCAATGTTGTGAGATTCAAGGCCAGATTAGTGGCACAGGGATGCAGACAAATCCCTGGAGTGGATGTGATGGAGGTCTTTGCTCCTACTAGTAGCTATGGAGCTAGAAGAGCTCTGCTTGCTGTTGCTGCAAGAGAGGGCTGTGAAATTCATCAGGTGGACGTTAAGACCGCCTTTCTGAATGGTGAGCTCGAGGAGGAAGTATATGTAACGCAACCTCCTGGCTTTGAGAATGGTGATAAGAATATTGTGTGCCGATTGAGAAAGGCGTTGTATGGCCTGAAGCAGGCTCCACGTGCCTGGCACAAAACCCTGAATGACAAACTTGAAGTCATGGGGTATGAGGTGTGCAAGAGTGATGCGGGAGTGTATGTGAGATGCTCTACTGATGGAGGAAAGTCCTATGTGCTGATCTATGTTGATGATCTTCTGATAGTTTCCAAGGGCATGTCAGAAATCGAGAGAGTGAAGGGACTTCTCAAGAAAGAATTCACCATCCATGATCTTGGGGAAGTGAAGGATTTCTTGGGATGTCAAGTGATGAGAGATAGAGATAAAGGGCTGATCACCCTGAGTTGCATCCCTAAAATCGATGCACTTGTAGAGAAATTTGGCTTGGATCTTGAGTCAGTGGGACCTGATACTCCCATGACAAAAGATTTCGTAATGTCCCAAAGGCCTGCACCGAGAGATGGGAGCGACAGCATTGGTGCTGGCAGTCCACTACCTCCAGGTCACCGTTACTGTGAGTTAGTAGGGTCTCTTCTGTATATAGCCAACACCACACGTCCCGATATAGCTCAGGCAGTAGGTGTATTGTCTCGTTATCGCATATCTCCCACCACAGCACATTGGAATGAAGCCATCCGTGTGTTGAAGTATCTGAAAGGAACCCGAGATTTGGTTCTAACTCTCGGAGGGGGGGAGATAGAGCTAGAAGGCTATGTGGATGCCGACTATGGAGGTGATCAGGATCATCGCTTCTCTACCACTGGCTTTGTCCTCACTGTGTTTGGAGGAGCAGTAGTGTGGGGAAGTAAAAAGCAATCTGCTGTTGCCACTTCAACAGTGGAGGCTGAATTCATGGCAGCAAGTGCTGTTGTGAAGGAAGCAAATTGGCTGAGAGGTTTCCTGGAGGAAATTGGAGTGTTACCGTGGATAGTGAAGATTCATTGTGACAACCAAGGGTGTATAAACCACCTGAGGAATCCGGTGTACTCCAAACACACAAAGCATATTGCAATTAGCTGTCATTTCGCACGTGAAGCTATTGCAAAGGGGCAGGTTGAATTCAAGTACATTCAATCTGCTAGAAATGTGGCTGACATTTTTACCAAACCACTAGTTAGACAAGTGTTTCTGGGACATCGTAACTCACTGGGACTGGCCAAGTTTCTGTGAGGTAAAGGCAAGGGGAAGTGTTGTGTTAATTAATTTTATGCCTTTCCCTCAGAGGAGTAATAATGGCAAGTCTCCGTATGAAGACAATACCAATTAGGAAAGAGAGGCAGAACCCTGAGTTCTGCCAGGCAATACATGCATTTGAACGAAGACTATCATAACGCAAGTTACAGACACGTTTGTAGAAAGGAGGCATATGGGGCAAGCACGGATAGGGAAGGCACTTGGTTGGAACTATAGTGGCACTCCGGGTGTCTATCAATCAGTTGCTAACCAGTCCTTGACTTGTATATGTCCGTGCCTACTTAACAACGCACAAGTAGGAGGACATCGTCTAACACCCTCCGTGCCGCCACCATGCAGGATACGCCAAGCCCAGAATATTTCAAACTGTGGGGGGGTCCCTTGTCTGCATTTTGCGTCTTTGTTTCGGCTTTTCTGGGGACTAAAGCCAAAGAGGTTGCCCAAACCATGGAAAGAATGGGAATTTGTAAACTTCTGAGTTCGGCGTTCCCTGTATGACCCGGCACGAGGGTGTTTAGCCCGGCGACACTCTTGTTGTGTGTCGAGTAACAAGCAGTGTCGTCTGTGAATGAGATGACTTGACTGGCAACAGTGAGGTATCAAACACCCGAAGTGCTTTTGATGTCCCAATCAAGTGTTACAATGCTTATTGCTCTCTCTCATCACTCAGCAATTCAAACTACTCTATCTGCGAGGTTACTGATAGTCTGCATTACCGACGGCCGATGAACTAAGCAATAGCACCTTTCTATTACACACTATCTAGACCCTTTCCTAATCCATTGTTCTTATGCATGTGATGTCCTGACAGCAGTTTACCTGTATGACCCGGCACGAGGGTGTTTAGCCCGGCGACACTCTTGTTGTGTGTCGAGTAACAAGCAGTGTCGTCTGTGAATGAGATGACTTGACTGGCAACAGTGAGGTATCAAACACCCGAAGTGCTTTTGATGTCCCAATCAAGTGCCTCAGTCCTTCGAGCCAGGAGCATATAGTCTTTCGAGCAAACCGTGTCTGATTACCTTATCCTCCCTTATTGACGTACAATTGGTCTAGTTTGGTTCCGGCAGAACTCCTAGGTTCTGCCACCGATTACTCATTCTAATAACCGTTCTTACTGGCAATTGGAGCTAATCTGGCCACTATTACTCTTCTGAGGGAAAGGCACCAAAATGTTCTTTCACTATTATAACACTTCCCCTTGCCTTTTCCTCACAAAAACTTGGCCAAACCTAGAGCCTCACGATGTCCTTGAAATACCTGCCTTGTTAGAGGCTTGGTGAATATATCTGCCACATTCCTAGCAGAAGGAACGTATTTCACATCAACTTGACCCAATGCAATAGCTTCCCGCGCAAAGTGGAAGCTGATAGCAATATGCTTAGTATGCTTAGAGAACACTGGATTTCTGAGATGATTAATGCATCCCTGATTATCACAGTGAATTTTGACAATCCATGGGGAAATCCCAATTTCCTCAAGGAATCCCTTCATCCAATTGGCCTCTTTGACAGCTGCACTTGCTGCCATGAACTCAGCTTCTACCGTGGATGTGGCAACTGCAGACTGCTTCTTGCTCCCCCAAACTACAGCTCCACCAAACACTCTGATTACATACCCTGTAGTGGAAAATCGATGATCTTGATCCCCACCATAATCTGCATCAACAAAACCCTCCAGCTCTGTGTCCTTCCCTCCAAGGACCAAAACGAGATCTATGGTTGCCTTCAGATATTTCAACACTCTGATGGCTTCATTCCAGTGAGCAGTAGTAGGGGTAATCCTGTACCTGGAAAGCACTCCCACAGCCTGTGAAATATCAGGCCTAGTGGTATTTGCAATGTACAACAGTGACCCAACCAGTTCGCAGTATCTGTGTCCTGGTGGAAGTGGGCTCCCAGCACCAATGCTGTCACTGTTGTCCCTGGACATAGGTCGCTGTGTGGCCACAAAATCTTTGGTCATAGGGGTGTCGGGCCCCACAGACTCCAGATCCAGCCCAAATTTCTCAACCAGTGCATCAATCTTAGGGATGCAACTTAATGAAATAAGCCCTTTTTCCCTATCTCTCATCACTTGACAGCCCAGAAAATCTTTCACCTCTTTTAAATCATGAATGGTGAACTCTTGCTTGAGTAATCCCTTCACTCTCTCAATCTCTCCCATTCCCTTGGAAACTATCAGTAGATCATCTACATAAATCAACACAAATGACTTTCCTCCATCTACTGAACACTTCACATAGACACCAGCATCACTCTTGCACACTTCATAGCCCATGGTATGCAGCTTCTCATTAAGGGTCTTATGCCATGCCCTTGGAGCTTGCTTCAGGCCATACAATGCCTTCTTCAAGCGACACACTGTGTTACCATCCCCATTTTCAAACCCAGGAGGTTGGGTGACATACACTTCCTCCTCTAGTTCCCCATTCAGGAACGCTGTCTTGACATCCACTTGGTGAATTTCAAGGCCCTCTTGTGCAGCCACTGACAGTAAGGCTCTCCTAGATCCATAGCTGCTAGTTGGGGCAAAGACTTCCATGACATCTACTCCAGGAATTTGCCTGCATCCTTGAGCTACCAGCCTAGCCTTAAACCTCAACACATTGCCATGGGCATCCATTTTCACGGAAAAGATCCAGTGAACTGGAATCACCTTATGGCCACGAGGTCTGGGGACATATTCCATGACCTCGTGGGCATCCAAGGAATTCTGCTCTTCTTGCATAGCAGCCTTCCAATATTCCCACTGAGGGGACTTCTGTGCCTCCCTCAAGCTGGAAGGCACACTAATCTTCCCAAACCGTACCCCTGTGTGCTTCCCCTGATCTGGCTTGCTCTCACTCTCTCTTTCACCCACTACTCTTTCGCTGAATGTCGCTGCACTGCACCTGGGTGCAGGTTGTGAGGATTCTGACTTTCCTCGCTGCTCTCTCTCTCTTTTCGACTCACAGTTTGCCCTTTCAAGCTTACTGCTTCGCACTCTCACATCATCCTCCCAGACACAGGTATCTCTCGGAAAGCTTTTATAATTGGGCAAATTCTCACACTGTCCAAGCTTCCGATTCACCTCCTCATCCACACTCTTACATGTCTGACGGGTTTCAGCCACGTCAGAGCTCTCACAGGCAATTGAAACACTCTGCACAGCTTGGACACTTGGTCTGTCTGGGTGTTGTGTGCCCATGTCTCTCTCTCTCTCTCTGTCTGCTCCCCACCAAACATGAGCGCTGGGGCGCAGGCCCAGCCGCACCCTCACAAGCAAGGCCCACACTTGTGTGGCTGGCACCACTTTGTCTTTGGGCATTACAGGCAGAACTCACATCTCTAACAATCCCCTCAGACACTGAACAGGTCCCACCCATACATCTCAGCTCGCTTGGACCATTTTCAGTCTGATCAGAGACTGTCCCCCTCTCATCACTCACATGTAGTTCAGGTCTCTCAGGATCCTGACCTCTTTCCTGCACTTCCCCTGGTCCCTGTGACTCGGTGTCACATTCAGTCACCCCCACTCGCTCACAGCTCTCTCCCTTCTCCTGTGCCAGCAGGAGCTCGCGAGCAGCAGTGCGATGCTCATAGCGTTGGGCCCGAGAGGGTCCATTCAAAGGCGGATTTACAGTAGCAGGAGGTGTATTCCGGAGGAACTGCTGTGCTCGCTCCAAGGTCCGTTGATGCTGCCCACTGTCAGAGCCTCCTCGCGCAAGTCGCAGAAGTGTATCCAGTGCCCCGGACTGGTCCAGATCCTGCTGCGGTGGTTTCTCACTTGGTCCATGACCAATTTCTGGAACGCCCTCCTCTTGGGAAGACTTCCCCTGACATGCAGGCTCGGTTGCAGCTTGGTCAGGGGGTCCTGGGAGGGTACTGTCAGGTCTGCTGCTGGGGCAGGGAGCTCTGACAACCTGATTCTGAGTGTTGCACTGAGGTGAGGAGACTGTCGGGTCGCTGATGTGCTGCTGAGCTGGCAAGCCTTCAGGATACGTGAACTGTAGTGACTGGTCAGGAAGGGTGGACATTCCCACCCGAGAGGCTCCTCGGATGTGTTCCACAAACTGGACATCTCTGCTCTCTCTCCAGACCCCCCTTCCCAGATAAATACGATATGCCTTGGACACTGGGGAATAACCAGTGAACATGCCAGGCAAAGCCTTTGGTGCAAATACCCCCCTCTGCTGATCGGGCACATGCACAAATGCCAGGCATCCCCACGTACGAAGAAGTGACACATCTGGCTTGTATCCCATGAATAATTCACAAGGAGTGAGAGGCCTGCCTGTACTGGGTCCCATATTCAAGAGGATGCAAGCTGTTTCTAGGGCCTCTTTCCACATGACTGGGCTGGCACCAGCAAAATTGAGGAGGGTTCTGGTTCGCTCCTTCAAGGTCCTGTTGGCTCGCTCTGCTATCCCGTTCTGCTGGGGTGTGTAGGGGGCAGACATCTCCAGCTTAGTGCCCTGAGATGCACAGAACTCCTTGAATCTGGAATTAATAAATTCTGTGCCTCTGTCACACCGAATGCACTTGATAGCTGTCCCTCTTTCTGTCTGCCAAAAAAGGATCAGGTGTAACACCAGCGGAAGTCAATTAAACAATTAAGTAATCAATAGGCAATCGAAGTCACTCTCTTAATGATATCATTATAGGTTCGGCAAGGAATGACCCTTCGCCTAGGGATTTCCCTTTATATAGCTCGGCCTCCAGCCTCGAGCCCTCCGGAAATCCCCTCGAGAGCTCCGCTATGCCTCGGGATTGTCAACCCCGAGGCACCAGAGCCTCGAGACCATCAGGACCTGCCTGGGGACCCACGCCCGGTTCGGACCACCGATGTACAGCCTCGGTTCTATCGGATTGTTCCGGATCGCTGATCGATACGAGGCCTCGATCCTCGAGCCTATCTTCCCGATCGCTACATCAGGTCCCTGACAACTGAGGCAATTACATCCTTTGACTTTACTGGTAGGACAGCCTTCCATCCAGATGCCTCATCAGCTACAGTCACCCAAAAACGTTCCCCAGAGATGGCTGCTGGTGAAATGGGGCCTACAGTGTCAATATGGATTCTGTCAAGAGGATTTATTGCAGGCCTGGAACTTTCACCAAAGGGAGGACGGGTGTGCTTCCCCTCAATGCATGCTTCACAATACTTTGGACAGTTCTCACAGGATGACAGGGAGGTATCAATGCCTGTGACCAGCTGCTCATTGCTCAGGCGCTGCATCCATGGTTCACCCGGATGTCCCATTCTGCTGTGCCACAGAAAACGTTTCGCACAATCATGCTGCAGGTTCTTCTTGGATTTGCTCTTCACTGCAGCTGCCACTGGTAACAGCCATTGTACTGGGGGAACAGATAAGCAGTCATGTACCTAATAAAGACCTTTTTCTGCTCTAACGGGCATCTTCCAACCGTTTGGGCCAGAGACTGTGGTAAAAGCACCCATGCTGTCTGTGGTAAAGCAAGCTCCATCACGCAGGGCAGCAGAAACAGACAAGATGTTCATCGTTGCAGAGGGAACACACTGGACATGATGCAGCCACAGCGGGATAGATTGCTGGTTCAATAGGCAGATTGATCCAGTGGCAGTAATTCCTCATGTTGCATCAGACGTGGCCAGTTGCAGAGGGATAGGAGCAGCATGGACTGTGGGAGCATGTAACAGTGACAGATCATTGACAAGATGGACTGACGCTCCACTGTCTACCAACCAGGACTGTTTGGACATTCTCCCCTTGCATGGTTTGAGAACATTGTAGGATACCACGTGTGGCATACCTTCAGGTGGGGGAGAAGGTGGACCAGGTGGCGGATGCAGCAGTGGGAACGCTCCCACTGCAGGGAAGACATGCTGGACTGCTGGTGGGGGCTGGGGTCCTCCAGGAAACTGACCTTGGGGCCACATGCCTGCCAGTTGCTGCACTGCTGCTACCACATTCCTCTGGGTTTCAGCGTCCCTCTGTCTCTTACGGCAGTCTCTCCAGAAGTGTCCCCTTTTGTGGCAGTAGTTGCATGTACCACGTACTTCCCCCTTTGTCTCTGTGTCTGCAGGCTGTCTGGTCTGAGTCAAAGCACATGCAGTAGGGGCAGGGGCTGCAGCAGCCTGCACTGGTTGTGCAGTCATGACCACTGGAGGCAGATCTGGGTCATCATCGTAGCCCGTTGCTTCTGCTGTGGTGGAGATGAGGTCTGCTAGTTGGTCCAAGGGATAAGCAACGGCTGTAGGCAGTAGTCCAGGGGGGTTGGCAGCTGCTGGCAGTCCCTGCACAATCTGTGTGGCCACGTGCCCATCTAGAAGATCATGTCCATTTCGTTTCAAGCAACCTTTGAGATTGATAATCCTATTGACATACTGGGAAATGGTTTCCCCTTGTTTCATGCCACGGGACATCTCCTTTAACCAGTCAGCATTGGCCTGAGTATTGTAGCCTCCCACAAACTTCCTACAAATATACACATATGCATCATATGCCGATGGCTTACTTGACAGCTCCCCCAACCAGTCTTCTGGTACTGATTCATACAGCAACAACAATGCTGCGGCATTGTGGGTAGTCCCAGGCATAGCTTGTTGAATGGCTGGCAACGAACCCTTGGCATCATTTGCTGCAGTGAAAGCGTTGTCCCACACCACAAAGTTCTGGCCCTTACGTTGCAGTTTTATATGTACCTTGACCTGAGTGGCAATGACCTTGGGAAGGGTGTCTCCTTCCCCTCTGGAGGTGCTGGGAGTGCAAGGCTCCCTGGTAGGAGTTGATGTGGACTCCTCCCCTGCTGACTTAGATTCTGAGCTGGTGCTGGTACCCTTCTTCTTCATGCTGTTCGGACCCTGTCAGTCGTCGCTCCTTTCTGACAGTCTGGAGTCTCCGTCCTCGTCCTCACTGTCGTCCTCTGTGACCCACTCGTCCACGTGAAATTCGCCCTCGCTGTAGAGAATTAGATGATCAATGAAGTCGTCTCCCAGGCTGCTCAAGGCTAGCTCAATCGCTGCGTAGGCGGCTTTCTCTGTCCAATAAGCTTCGTGCGATGGACCTCCCGTTTGCTGTAAGCACCTCTCAAAAATTGCTCGTGTCAGATATCCTGGCTCTCCATTGATGAATGAGATTTCCCAAACAGTGAATTTATAAGCTGGATATATCGGAAAACGCTCTCGGAACCACCGAGGGGGCGTGAGTGCTCCCCGTCCGTGAGCTTCGTGGACGAAGTCCTTCACCAGGAATGCTCGTTCTTCTATCGTCCGTGGTCCTTTCTCTCCTCCTGCCTTTCTTCGCTCGTTATATGTTGGAGGAGGGGTTGGAGGTGGAGGAGGTCTACTTCCGCCCGTGCTCATACGTCCGGTTGGTCTCTTTCGCGCCATCGCAGACTACTTTGCCCAAGTCATACATTTTTCATGCCTGAGCAGGAATGTGGTGGGCCCATAACCTGTAAACTTCTGAGTTCGGCGTTCCCTGTATGACCCGGCACGAGGGTGTTTAGCCCGGCGACACTCTTGTTGTGTGTCGAGTAACAAGCAGTGTCGTCTGTGAATGAGATGACTTGACTGGCAACAGTGAGGTATCAAACACCCGAAGTGCTTTTGATGTCCCAATCAAGTGTTACAATGCTTATTGCTCTCTCTCATCACTCAGCAATTCAAACTACTCTATCTGCGAGGTTACTGATAGTCTGCATTACCGACGGCCGATGAACTAAGCAATAGCACCTTTCTATTACACACTATCTAGACCCTTTCCTAATCCATTGTTCTTATGCATGTGATGTCCTGACAGCAGTTTACCTGTATGACCCGGCACGAGGGTGTTTAGCCCGGCGACACTCTTGTTGTGTGTCGAGTAACAAGCAGTGTCGTCTGTGAATGAGATGACTTGACTGGCAACAGTGAGGTATCAAACACCCGAAGTGCTTTTGATGTCCCAATCAAGTGCCTCAGTCCTTCGAGCCAGGAGCATATAGTCTTTCGAGCAAACCGTGTCTGATTACCTTATCCTCCCTTATTGACGTACAATTGGTCTAGATTGGTTCCGGCAGAACTCCTAGGTTCTGCCACCGATTACTCATTCTAATAACCGTTCTTACTGGCAATTGGAGCTAATCTGGCCACTATTACTCTTCTGAGGGAAAGGCACCAAAATGTTCTTTCACTATTATAACAGAATTCTTGACGAAGTGAGGTTTTTGTTGCTCCGGTCTTGCATGGGTCTTTGCCGAATGGTCTACGTCCTCCGGTGCTGAACCCCCCCCCCCCCCCCCCGGGGCAGTTGGGAAGGGGTTGCGTTGTTCGACAATGCCCTGCATTCCACCCGTAGGAGGATCGTGGTGGGGGGCGAGGCTGAGATAGCAACGCTGCCACTTTCTGGTGGCTGCTTGGGGATCGTTAGGGCCGAGGATGCCCTGCCTGTGGCGTCTTTTGCATCATTTCACAGACGCAAAGTGTGCAGGAGGTATTCGCTGGGTGGGAGGTGCCTATTTCTAGGCCGTGGAAGAGGCTTGGGTGACTTTCAGTGCGGCTTGTCAGCATTTTGTTTGGGAGCTTCTGGATGATGCATTTCTAGACTTGGGCGTGCGGGCACGATGAGCAAGCTTCTTTCAAACATGCATCGGCAAGCTCTTCTTGCGTTGCCTGCTCAGGAGCGGGACGTCCAGGTCTTAGAGTCCGCAGCCAGGTCCCATGCTTCGAGATGACTTCAGGCGCTCCGTGTTGAACACGTGGGCCTGGTGATGGCTAATTAGTTTATAGATTATAGGTATAATTTGTAATATCGAACTTCGGTGTAGGTTACGTTACCAATTAATGATCCCAATGTTCCAAGAAGGCGCCCCTTGCCCCCGGTGTGGCCAGTGTATGGACCGGTGGGGCGACCAATTGGCTTGCAAGCGCTAGCGGTCCAATGCAGAAATGGGGAGCGTTGTGGCTAACACATACCGCCACTACATTGGTGTGGTCGGGACTTCCCCGCTTGCAGTCTTGTACTGCACGGGTGGGGGGGGGGGGGGGGAGTTGGGTGCCTGGTGGGGCCGGGGCGTGGCCTGCGGCTGGTAATTACTTAACAGCTAGCACCTTACCGGGAGGTATTACTTAGGCAGCCGCCCAGTGTGGTCTTCCGCCACTTCGCTTTAAATTTTGAGACATTCGGGGGCTTGGGTGGCGCGGCGGAGGAGCTCTTGAAGCGGCTTCAGGGCCTCGTGATGCAGGCCGTTGCTACGACAACTGTCGCGCATGCGGACCTTGTATGGTTCTCCGCGCAGCGTATAAGTAGGGTTAGTTTCACGATTGCTCATGCTGTTGGGCAGCAGTTGGCATCGCGGCTCCCTATGGGGGAGGTCAACTTCCGGTCTTAGGGTCTTGTTGGTGCGGGTGTGATTTTCCTCTTATTGTAACTGAAGGGACTTCCAGCGAACAACCCAAATACTGAAGAACGGTTTTTAATAGCATGGGAAGATCTCATCAGAGACACGCACCCAATATAAACACCTCACACATGGGAGCTACCAGCCAGTACATGTAGCAAGCAGTAGCCTTTGGTGGCTGGACAGATATAATCTCTTTTGCGAGAGTGGGATTAAAAAGGAGCAATTGGGATTAAAAAGGACCAATTTAGCAACCTAATGTTTCAACGATGGTCGCGACGAACCCCACGTTGAGGGGGGAAAAATAGGAGCAAGATTCAGCCCCCAACCCCAAGCCCCCAACCCTTAAGGTTAATCTATAGCAACAGTGCAGCAGCTACCTGCATCACGCTGCCTGCCACGACCGCTGAGCAACGGTTGTAACATTTGTGTCTGTAGCCCGCGGGCCGGCCGATATAACACTTGAGAGATGCATAACTCTCCCAGGTGCTGTACAACCTTTGATGGCTGGACATTACAGCACTGTGGCTAGTCTTATCGTTTTGCCGCCTTCCTCACGATCATAGCTATGATCGTGAGGCCTGTAGGCCATACAGCAAGGTACCAGTACGCCGCTCCATGACACTGTCACTGACACCTTAGAAAGGGCCACCTGTTCTCACGCCCAGTTTAAAGTAAGGGCCACGTGCTGTCAGGGCTGTGGCAAATCCGTGAGACTGATTTATTTCACTCCCACTTTTACCTTCAAATCCGTGAGAATATAGGAGGTCACCACGCAAGACTGGAGATCCCGGGGGTGTCACGTGGTCACACCGATGTACAAAAGCTACTGGACATCAGGTCGAGATCTCTACAAAATTTGTCAGCCTTCACAACAAGACAAAGCCGTGGATGGTGCATCATATACTGTACTTCGCTTAAAAACATTCCCGTAATAGGTGTACTGGGAAAGGGCGTAAAGTTTGTCCTGAAAAATTTGTCGTCGTTAACGATGACAGCATCTAGTTAGAATTACATCGAAGCTACAGAAAGTGCGATTACTAAGAGGGTTACATTATATATAAAGTTTAGGCTTTTGCATCATAGTGTGCCTCTAGGGCATAAACAAGCAACGAAGCTGCACGCGAAAGATCAGATCCAGCGTATATTCACGAAAATGTGGTGGCTATATAGTGCGTGAGCATCATCTACTATGATTCATGGTACGCAGTGCACCTACAGCATCACATTATTATTGAGAAGGGGTGGGACAAACCATTATTATCAACCTGCTTGTATGCATCTGTTGCCGACCGAAGCGGGTGACACGGTAACGGCTCGTTTTCGGTGCTGCTTACCAAATCATAGATTTATATTGTCAATGACCCCTACAGGCTGCAATCGCAAGAAAATTCGTTACATTTCGCTTGGCGAATGTAGTCTGGGGGAGCCAGCCATACCCTCGATGCGCTTACGGCCTGCATGCAGGTAGAGTTTCTTCACTTGCCTTATGCTCAGCGTAAATGCCCAGCTTACGACTTAAAGGTTTAGTCCATTTGGATATTGAGGCAGAGCCACTTGGGAGAATTGTCAGAAGATCTTGCCAACAAGAATGCACAGCAGGGGATAAGGTGTCCAAAGCAAGGTAGGGGGGGGGGTTTAGATGCGTGAGCTCTCTCTGCATGTAATTGTGATTCTCGACACGTTGTTAGGAAACTTTGGTGTTTATGTAAGAAGTCCTCGCGCTCTGTGGTTGCCCAAAGTGCTTGGTGGCTTGGATAAGCTCGAGGACTTTTCAATTTTGTTTCACATTCATGATCTTTCATGTATGTAGGGCTAGGGCTTTCCTTTTCTGGGAAGATTTGCACCTCGGGCCTCAGCTGCCTGGTGGGACAAGAGGAGGACATGCCCTACTATGCACCTGAGCTCGGAGACTACATAGGTCCCAATGTTGGGATGTTCCGGCCCTGGGTCCTGGGGGCAGACTCTAATGTGCACCCTAGCTACCAAACATCCCTGTCTTGGGGTGTTCGGGCCGTGGGTTCTGACTGCAGACTATGACGTGCACCCTGCAGGCTTGCAAGCCACATGGGTCCATGTGATTGACACCTTTGTGGCAAGGCAACTACGTCTGCTGCATCACGGTTCGAAGTTTGGGGTCCGGCACTTCGGAGCATGCCCTCAGGCTTGGGCGGTCTCTGCTGATAGCGTTGGCTTCCAGACGGGACCTGCGCATGAAGAACCGCGGTACAGCAGGACAGGCACGATTGTGAAGACCCTGATAGAGGATGATTCCAAACTTCCCACCATTGCTCAAGCAGCTGAACGGCCTCGCTGGGAGGTGGGGGCACCCCCTTGGGATAGCAAGAGAAATGAAATGAAGTAATTTATGTTTGAATACGACGCAGTTAATGCAATGCAGTGGAATGCTTTGCTAGCTGTGCTGTGCTGTGCTGTGCTATGGCATGCACTGCTCTGCCCTGCTCTGCTATACTGTACTGTACTATACTGTACTGTGTCATACTATACTGTTTATACTGTGCCGTGCTGTGCTATGCTATGCTAGGCTAGGCTAGGCTATACTATACTGTACTATACTACACTACACTACACTAGTTTGAAATGAGGTGATAGGAACAAGATAAGAAATGTGCAAAAACTCGGAATTTGGGGGGGGGGGATAATGGATTAATCTTAGCTGGAAGCACTCTGACGACATTCTATGAACGTGCGTACACTGTGGGTTGTGCACATGAGAAGGGGATGCACTGGGCTGCAGGCAATCAGGTTTGGACCGATCCCGCCCCCGGAAGCTGTCAGTGCGACGGCAGACGCTCTGGGCCTCCAGCCGCGGGACGTGAACCTCTTTGCGGCACAGCCGCAGGGCATGTCCAATCAGAGGGCCTCGCTCATGCCTCGGGGCCGCGCCATCCTGTTCAAAACCGAAGTCGTGCGAGCCCTCATCCGTTCCTCCAGCGTTTTCCTATTTCCTTGCAAGTGAGCGCTCCCCCAATCCACCAGGATCCTTTCTGTTCCCCATTGCAAGAGAGCCGGTGCTCCTGCAAGAGAGCGTGGCTCCACGATCTTCCTGTTCCTTTGCAAGTGGGAGTGCTCCTCCGTTGCTCCAGGGGGTTCTTGGGGGGGGGGGGGGAGAAGAGAGAGAGAGAGAGAGAGAGAGAGAGAGAGAGAGAGAGAGAGAGAGAGAGAGAGAGAGAGAGAGAGAGAGAGAGAGAGAGAGAGAGAGAGAGAGAGGGGGGGGGGGAGGAGCGGAGTGTGTGTGTGTGTGTGTGTGTGTGTGTGTGTGTGTGTGTGTGTGTGTGTGTGTGTGTGTGTGAGAGAGAGAGAGAGAGAGAGAGAGGGTGAGACACACACACACCACACACACACACACACACACACACACACACACACACACACACACACACACACAACACACACACACACACACACACCCACACACACACACACAGAGAGAGAGAGAGAGAGAGAGAGAGAGAGAGAGAGAGAGAGAGAGAGAGAGAGAGAGAGAGAGAGAGAGAGAGCGCGCGCGCGCGCGCGTTCCCATGATTTTTCTAGGCTGTTTCTGTGCCTTTGCAAGTGAGAGAGCTCATTCGTTCTCCATGGTCTTTGGATTCACTAGCGGGAGGGAGGGAGGGAGGGAGGGGGGAGGGAGGGAGGGAGGGGGGAAGGGAGGGAGAGAGGGAAGGAGGGACAGCGGTCCTCCCGCATCTCCAGGACTTGAAGGGTTCGCCAGCACATCACCAAGGAGGGGTTGGGGGAATGGCATTGTGAGGTACGCAGGAGGGAGAAGGACACACTGAGGGTGGCGAGGGCGGTACAAGCCAGCCTGTACCACAATGTAACAGGGATGCCGTTCGAAATGCGAGCCCTGGAAGCTCTGCTAGCCGAGACGGTCCGCTCCTTGTCTTGCCAACGTTCTCCTCATCCCTCCTCCATCCTCGTTCTTCGTCCACGTTTCATTAAAGTTTGGCCTTCCGCAGGCAGAGAGCCTGCGTGCACGTGCGCGCGAGAGAGAGGCGTGGGGAGGTTAGGGAAGGGGGGCGGGGCTGCAAGTGTATGGGGCCTTTTCACCCTTCATGCTATTGCGCTCTCTCTCTCTCTCTCTCTCTCTCTCTCTCTCTCTCTCTCTCTCTCTCTCTCTCTCTCTCTCTCTCTCTCTCTCTCTCTCTCTCTCTCTCTCTCTCTCTCTCTCTCTCTCTCTCCCCCCCCCACCCCCCTACCTACCTCTCTCTCTCTCTCTCTCTCTCTCTCTCTCTCTCTCTCTCTCTCTCTCTCTCTCTCTCTCTCTCTCTCTCTCTCTCTCTCTCTCTCTCTCTCTCTCTCTCTCTCTCTCTCTCTCTCTGGGAGCGAGGGGAAGGGGAGAAGTAGGGGGAGTCGGAGGGAAGGTACAACAATATCAGGGGCTGTACAGGAAGCAGGAATATGGCTGCAGAGGAAAAACAGGACAGGCTTGCAGCACACAACAATGTTAGGAGATATAAAACAAGAGAGGGGGTGCGCATTATACAGGAGCTGCATCTTAGGAAGCGGTACAAGTGGTCAAGTTGCTTGCAGGGGGCTTAAGAGGTTGGGACTACCTGTATAGTGGGGGTACGCTGGAAATGCGGTACTGTGCGCTCAAGGTGCTCCCGCGGGGCGGATGGGTGGGGCGTTGGTTGGGAGGGAGAGGACCCTATTGGGGTCGTGTCCACAGCTCAAGTGGCGGTAACAGAGGAACAATCGTGGCAGACGAATCATCTGAGATGACTAAAGGGAATTTCTGTTGGGGGGTGGGGGGTTGTTGGCATAACTGAACAGGTGTGGCAGTTCGAAAGGCGGTACAGGCAGCTCAAGATGCTGGCGGATGGGATGGAGGAGGAGGTGAGTCACATGCTGCGTTTCTCGTCAGAGTCCGCCACCATCGAACTTCAGCGCCTGCTTCCAATCCAAAAGTGCGCCCTGAGCTGTTCCATGGCATGGGAGTGTGTGTGTGTGTGTGTGTGTGTGTGTGTGTGTGTGTGTGTGTGTGTGTGTGTGTGTGTGTGTGTGTGCGCGCGCGCGCGCGCTCACAACGTTTTTGGCTGTCCTTTGAAGTAATCAGTGCATCAGTTTGTCCTGATGGGAGTTACTATGATCATGTTAATGATATTATGCATCATCATCGGTGCATGGAACATGCCGCGCCAAAGCGCATGGCCACCACCCGAGGCTCGGCAGGCAATACATGAGAGTTGTACAACGTCCTTGTACGGTCACTTGTTATGCCAGCCATACCGGTTTCTCGTAGACAGCAAGGCAGGTTGGGCTGTACAATGTGGTGTGGTCGCTCACAGTCATGAGTCTCACATGGGAGCCCCATGTACTGCAGGGCACTGACGGAAATGCAGCACGACGTGCGGGAGGCGCGGCAGGCGGTACAGGAGGTCGTGGACACGGACAAGCTGCTGAGGGGCATCTGCCTGACAGAGAGCTCAGCCAGGGAAGCGGTGCTTGCGGCAAAGCCTGAGCCGACGCACCCCATACTGCAGGCGGGGCCGCGGGAGAGGGACGAGCGGGCGGACGCTGAGCCTGATCAGGCTCGGGCTGGCGACCGCCTCCCTCATGCCATCACTCCCCACATGCGGCTGGCCGCAGGCTTATTGGAACCATACGAGCGTCAGATTCACTCCGTGGAAGGCGGCCTCAAGGTACGTCCCGCTCTCCTTGAGGTACTATCGGCTCCCCTTGAGGTACTACCGGCTCCCCTTAAGGTACGACCTGGTCACCATTAAGGTATGACTGGGCCCTCTTTAAGGCACGACCGGCCCCCCTAGAAGGCACTACCCGCTCCCCCTGAAGGTACGACCGGCTCCCCCCTAGGGGTACGACCCGGTCCCCTTCAAGGTATGATTGGGCCTCCCTCTTGCCTTTCGGGCAAGAGGGATGGGTTTGCTTAGACTGAGCGTGTAGATTTTGTTTTGGCACCCCTCGTGTGGTGGGACGGGCAGGGTTGGCCATAGCAGTTTCTATACCCCCCCGGGGGGGGGGGGTTCGGGGCCAGAAGGAGCGGGGTATGCATCTGCATGAGGCATAGTGGATGGATGCGTGCGTGCGTGCGTGCGTGTGTGTGTGTGTGTGTGTCTGTGTGTGTGTGTGTGTGTGTGTGTGTGTGTGTGTGTGTGTGTGTGTGTGTGTGTGCGGGTGCGGGTGCGGGTGCGCTTGCGGGCTGCCTTTCATGTGAAGAGGGCCAGTTTCCCGCCACTGGTGCCTGTGTTTAGACCGGTGCGAGGGTTTCTGTCAATCCTTGGAAGCTACCAAGGGTCAGGGCTTCGGGAAAAGGGAAAAACATGGACGAATGCTGTTGCTGATGGAGGTTTGGTGTTGATTCGAAATGAGCTGGCGAGGCAGTCTATCCGCTTCAAAAGCAGGCCGTGCAGCAAAACTTTTGTGTGGGATTTGCAGGAGATGCAGGAAAACATGGACGTCGTAAGGGATGTGTGGTCAATGCAACTGGCTGCAGCGGTGAGCCATCCTCACCTGCACATTGTGTGTGTGTGTGTGTGTGTGTGTGTGTGTGTGTGTGTGTGTGTGTGTGTGTGTGTGTATTTGTGTGTGCGTGCGTGTCTGTGTATGCGCATGCGTGCACATGTGCGCTCGCGCACGCGAGAGGGAGGGAGGGGAGGGGGAGGGAGGGAGTAGGGGGAGAAGGGAGGGAGGAGGGGGAGCGTTAGGGGGATAGGGGGGTGGGATAACAAAGCGGTTGGAGGGACAGGGAAAAGGAGAGAAAGCGGGACAAAGAGAGGCAGAAGACGTAGATATTTAATATGAATTTATTTGTATGCCTAGAACAGTTCTCACTGGTGTATATAGATCCTCTTTTATACATTATAAATTACATGTCTTCTAAACATAACAGATTTCACTAATGCATCCACAAGCTCAATTGGACAATTTCATTCTATTTTTCCGTGACTATATAAACGTATTTACTGGAAAGGTTTTTCTCGAGGTAGATCCGTACTACAACACGATTCTTCGATTGTCTTTAACTTCCACACAGAGCCCGCATAAGGCGTTTTATTCATCCAGACATGGCTTCTGTGCTTTCCCAGGTAGAAATTGGTGGAATGTTTGCTTGAATTGACATGCCATATGGTGTGTTATGGCATCCTGCACCTCATCACCGATCGCAATTGCTGCATGGTCGTGGGAACATACAGAAGTGCCTTGATAGAAATAAAACGAAATGCTGGATTTAATGACATGCTGGCCGCATCATGAGTACGGCGGATTCCAATGTCTGCCTTGTCTACACGTCCTTCATTCCACATATTAACCCTTTGTTTTACCTGACCAGATATCCTTTACTAGTTGAATTGAAATGAGAACTTGAGATTTTTTCCTCCAACATTTCATTTCAAAATATCACATCTTGATCAGAGTTCGTGGGCACGCTGCCAAACACGCCGATTGTTTGTAAGAACTTCAGGCAAATCTGTCCTGAGCCCATAGCAAGGCCGTCAGCCTTGCCCGTCTTTTTGTAGCCCACGGCCAAGCGTGTCCCAACTTGGCTAGCACGCAGCCCAGATGCACAAATAAGCTAGGCATCGCAGCCTTAATCTTAATTTCGTGTTTTGGCTAATTGCCACAAATCCCAACACGGTTGCACTGGTTTGCACTGGGTTCGGTGGCTTGCATGGAAGAAATTTGTATCTGGTGCTCGAGCATGTGGCTGTGCCCAGAGCAAGCGCATAGGGAGGATCAACAGTTTCTGGTACTGAGAGTGTGGTTGTCTTCAGAAGCACCGGACGATGAGGATGGGACAGTTTTCTGTTACTGGGTGTGCGGCTGTCCGCAGAGAAAGTGCATGATGAGGATAAACAGTTTTGTGGTTCTGAGTGTGCGGGTGTGCGCAGAGAAGGCACATAATGAGGATAAGCAGTTTTGTGGTACTGAGTGTGCGGGTGTGCGCAGAGAAAGTGCATGATGAGGACAAGCAGTTTTGTGGTACTGAGTGTGCGGCTGTGCGCCGAGAAAGCGCATGATGAGGATAACCAGTTTCGTGGTACTGAGTGTGCGGCTGTGCGCAGAGGAACCGGATGATGAGGATCAACATGCTGGTCACTATTGCCAGTTTTTCCTCAGCGATGGCCTGCATGGTGCCGGCTTCCTTCATGGGCATGAATGTCCTGAACGGTCTCGAGGTGCAGCCCTCTCACCTACTTATTTCAGATACTTTGTGACTTGTAGATGGCCTGTGTGTGTGTGTGTGTGTGTGTGTGTGTGTGTGTGTGTGTGTGTGTGTGTGTGTGTGCGCGTGCGTGTGTGTGTGTGTGTGTGTGTGTGTGTGTGTGTGTGTGTGTGTGTGTGTGCACTAATTTCTTGTGTTTGGTGGCTTTCTTTTTCATTTTACGGTTTATAACCTTTTGTTTTTCCTCCGTCCCAACTCCCTCCGTCCAACTTCTTACCAAGGACTGTGCGACCCAAGATAGACACCATTGTCTCCCTTTCAAGCTGATGCTAAAATTAAATATCTGGATCACCAATCCTTCACATTGGGGGGGGGGGGCGTTGCGCAGGAGAGTTCGCAAGTCTTCTGGCCAATAGTGTACACCGGGATCGGGGGTTCGCTGGTACTTTTCATGATAATGTGGGCGTACTGGAGGTACTGGCCCAACTACCAGCACCAGCAGCGGGTTACGGACATGCGGGCGCTGCGGGACCTGCTTCTCAATCACCTGGATGATCTGGAAGACATTCTGGAAGCCGTCCGAGAACGGGCCCGCCAAGGTGAGGCATTTCTCATTCTTTTTCTCTTCTCTGCTCTTCTCTTCTCACTTCAATTTTCACTATACTCTGCATTGGAAGGAGAGAGTCCTCTTTCAGAATAGTACCACCAGAATTGCTGGGTGTGATGTACAAAAGTCGGCCCAAACCCCCATCAACCTGCATCCATCTTGGATACTCATTCCATACCCCCACAGTATCAACAATCCTATAGCCGCCCTACATCCATCCTCCCATCATCCATACCGTCAGAATTCCTACAGCCATACAACATCAATCCTCCCATCCTCCAGACGATGAATAATTGCACTCATCATAATTAAGCCGCTCCTTCCATCCCCAAACAATCAATAGCATAACACATCCATCACCCATCACCCATCATAGAGCACATCCATCGTCTATCGTAGCACACCCAAGCGGATGGATGAAATGATTGAACATATCCGTCACGCATCATTCATCATAAGGCACATACATCACCCATCCTAGCACACCTAATCGAATTGATGAGAGGGCGGGTGGGGGAGCAGGCCCCGGGCTGGTCAGCAGAAAGGAGTTCCAGCAGCTGGTGGAGGAAGCCGTCAGCGGCGTTCCTCTGAACAAAGATGAGGTGGATGTCTTGTATCGAGGTCCGCTCCATTTTCCTTTTGTGTATGCCTCCCTGTGAAGTTCCACCACACACACACACACACACACACACACACACACACACACACACACACACACACACACACACACACACACACACACACACACACACACACACACACACACACACGCGCGCGCGCGCGCGCGCGTGCGCATAGAGGGAGGGAGGGAGGAATGGAAGGTGGGGGAGACAAAGGGGGAGAGAGAGAGGGAGGGAGGGAGGGAGGGAGGGAGGGAGGGAGGGAGGGAGGGAGAGGGGGGGAGGCAAAGGTGGAGGTTGGAACATGGAAACAAAAATTGGATAGGGATACGGAATGATGTATGGAAGTGCGTCGTGGAACAGCGCATGGAATTTGAGAATTGCAATATTGGAGCGTCAATGGAGTGAGGATTGTGGGACGTGACGACTGGTAAGGCATCCAGAATAGCATGAGCTCATGCCATTCTTATGTTTCTCGGGAAACATAAGGATGGATGCGTGGTGTACGTGGCCCCTGGCTTCCGCGTACCAACATTAAGTATATGCGGTTCCCGGCTAGGGCATGCATCGCTTCCACGCTTTATATACCTAGCAACACCGAGATGCGCCAAAGTTGAGGATGCGAGATGGAGGAGGGATACAAGGTTTTGGGGAACAAAGGGGCCGCTGTAAGGAAGGCTGGATGGTTGTGGACTTCGGTAACGGATACGTCATACCTTCGTAAACGGTACAGCATATACTGTGTTGTCGTATATGTTATGTATGGAGCGTGTGGTATGTATTTACTGATAGTGTATATCAATACGGATCATGTAAGGGAAGCGCGAAAGATGGGGTGGGGGAGGGCATAGACAGTGGAGATGACGCGGCTGTGGGAGGTAGGATGGGAGGACTATATAGACCTCTCTATTGTGCAATGGAGCATTCAACAACAGAATGCTGCGGCTTCGATACCGTTTGGCTTGCGAGCGAGTACGGAATCAAAAAATCGATTATAACTGTATTTCCAAACTTGTTCATCCCTCCGTCCCTAAGGTCTGGTCGGGCGCATGCAGTCTTTGACGTGAACCATGATAACTTCTTGGAGCTTGGGGAGCTGATCCGGGCGCACGACGCCATCAAGCTTGATGACTCGTTGCCGCCCCAGTTGGGTCCCGTGGAGGTCTCGCCAGATGCACCGCAACCCCTCCCGCACAAGTAGCCGGCGGGCGGGTCTCCACATGACCTTAGTGTGGGTACCCCAAGTGGGCATTTCAGCTAGTTCCTGTGGTGCCCGTGGGGGGCCACAACCAGAATGTGTCAAGATGGGGAGACCCCCTTGTAGACATATAGCTATGTTGGTACACATTTGTACCAACACACAACTTCCTTTACATGGAATTTGAAGTGTGTTGTGACTCTCGTTAAGGAGCGGGGAGTCTCCTCTGTGCAGTCGTGTCTAGACAGTTCTGTACAGTCTGTACATTACGATGCATGTATACTTCCAGTCATGTTAGACGGTTTCTGCTTACAGTGAAGAACGGCGGGTTGTGTCATTCGCATTGTTTGCACGCATTCATACGCAGGAAGAGAGACGTCGGCGAAGGTTCATCCGCATGGAGAGCTGGTTAGTTGGCAACGAAAGGCAGTTTTTCTGGTATGTGGCCCATGCATGGGCGTACGATTACTTTCTGATTATGGTATCATTAGTGCATCCTCAATAATACGGATAATTATGAGTTTTGAATGATTATGAGTTTTGGGACACATGGATGCGAATAATTATGAGTTTTGGGACACATGGATGCGTGCAGGAAACTAAGACAGAACAATGCTTTTGGTCCCTTTTGCTACTTAAACTCAGCTATAATCAGAATCGGAATCCGTGATTCAAAATCCTGACACTCAGATCATTCGATCTTCTTGTTATCTGCACATAACTGACGGAATTGCTGGCAGTTATGGCGGTCAGAGTGCAACAGTGGTCACAACGGACCGTTCGTGATCACATGCACATGCTGAAAAGTTGCGTTTTTATAGTGTCGCCCATATAGGGAACCATACGTGGTCATACGCCGGGCAAAAAGTCGGTACGCCAAAAATGCGTTGGTTGTTGTTCTCCCATCACGTGACGTCATGCGATTGATTGTGTTGACAGTAGGCTTTTGGAAACTCTGAGTACAAAACCTTAAAAGTGCAGGAGCCTGCGCCCCTGAAAAAATAATTGGAATCCTCAGCAAAGAGAAATACACATTTTTTTGTAACCTGCAAGGACATGTCCATGCACTTGCAAGTCGCAAGAAGCACTGGATGTACTTGCAAGCCGCCGCAAGAAGCGCTGGATGTACGTGCGAGCCACAAGGAGCCCGCGCATCAACAACTCACGAGAGCTTGGGGCTTGACTAAGGAGGCTTTGGGGCTTGACAACTAAAGAGGCTTGGGGCTTGACTAAAGAGGCTTTGGGGCTCTGGGGCTTGACAACTCACGAGAGCTTGGGGCTTGGGGCTTGACTAAGACAGGACGTCAGCGTGGGGGCTCGACTCCACATCGCAAGAGAGCTTGCAATTGCTGCTGCGGCTGAGAATCAACATATGAGGACGGCTCGAGGGCGTCCCTGACCATTCTCATGAGACCCTGGGGCTTGACTCAACACGTGGTGACGACCCTGGGGGCTTGACTACGTAGTTTGTAAACATGGGACGACAGCGTGGGCGCTAGACTCCACATCTCACATGAGATTTTGGGGCCTGACTCATCACGTGTCCATCAACACGTGGTGATAGCTTGGGGACATGACCCAACACGTGACAACTGCCTCCAGCAGTAGGTCTCATGAACGGCCCGCCGCAACGTGTGATGCACGACGTCAGGCAGGCTTCGCAGCCGAGGATGCGGTCTCTAGCTGGGCGAGGATCTCGGAGTTCTGATTCAGCGGGTTGCGCGGCTGCGACCTGCGCCAGCCATGCCCTCAGCCTACTAAACCAGCCATGCCCTCAGCCTACTAAACCAGCCATGCCCTCAGCCTCCTAAACCAGCCATGCCCTCAGCATACTAAACCAGCCATGCCCTCAGCCCACTAAAGCACACGGCGTGAACAAGAGTGACTGCAAATGGTACAGTCGAAGAATCAAATTTACTTCTTCAACCGTAATTTTGAAGTAATGTGGGCTTTCAGTTCTCGACGTGACAAGAACGTGGAAAATGGAGTCAAGGAAGACCGCGTCGTCTGCTCCTGGCCTCCCCCCCTGTGCACAGGGAGCTCCCTCTCTCGAGTGACGGAAAAGCGTTTCCTCCTCTCTTGCAAGGTCTGCAGTGTATCGGTGCCCCCCCCCCCCCCTCTTGCCTAATCGCCACATTGGCGGTACCCCAGCAGAGCGACTGGATTGTGTAGCAAATTGCAAACTAAGGCTAGAGCCGGTCTCAAAAATGACGAGCCAACGGGGAATGCTGCAATCAAAAGCAGCGTCGAATCCCGATCGTCACACTCAAGTTCTATGTCGATAGCAATGTTGATGTTTAGACAAACATTGCCATCAGCCAGATACAGTACTGATATAAAACATATGTGACTAAATGTGAACCCCACAGACCACAGGCACAAGCACATGTGCACAGCACAGGCGCAGGCGCAGGTATAGGAGCAAGCACAGGCACACACAAAAGCACGAGGAGGGGCGGGCAAGCAGAGACACAAGCACCAGCACGGGCAGGGGCGGACAAGCGCGTACCTAAGCACAAGCAAGGGCACAGGAACAAGGAGAAGCAGGGGCGCACAAGCGGCTGAATGTTCTAAGCAGGGGGCGCACGTGATCAACTGCAGGGGAGTGTTCCCGTCCTTGTTGACAACCGCGGTAGACGCTCCCGCCTTCAATAGGCGCGACACAGCCTCCCCTCGCGCGTACCCCGCGGCATAGTGCAGCGGCGTGTTCTTTCCGTCATCCTGTCATCATCACCACCAGCATCGTCATCATCATTGACAAGAGCGATTTTTTCAAAAGTAGATAGGTCCAGAGCACACAATGACAGTGCGCCCACATTGGCAGCGATGCAGACGTCTTCACTGGAATACGGCTTTCTCGTCGTCGTCATCATCATCATCATCATCATCATCATCATCGGGTAAAGGACCTACTGTCTCAGGAACCCCGCCTTCTATTTTCCATGTTCTTGTCTTCTCCCCTCTCACTCTCCCTGGGAGAGTCGAAGCAGCCGGAGCCACCCCATCCTCGGTTGCCCTGCTGACAAATTCAAGAGGTTCTGACATTCTACATGCCTGCCCTCCTATAAAACAGGCAGTCTCAGCAACCCAGACCATGGGGCCTCGTCGGTTTGGGGGTTCCCCCTAGCTTGCTATTCGAAGGAAGAAAGATATACCTGGGCCTCCACGTCAGCGCCTGCTTGCAGAAGCAGGTCTGCGATGTCCGGGTTCCAGTACGCCACGCAGTAGTGGAGGGGCGTCCTTCCCTTGTCGTCGGCGGCGTTCACGTCCCGCCCGATGG